>CAKAOI010044944.1:0-42767 GCA_916701655.1 Sebastiscus albofasciatus | reverse complement strand
TCCCCCCCACCCCTCCCACAATGCCAGCTGTCAATCACAATGACTAATGAGCAGTTGATTACATCATTGGCCCTCTAATAGTCAACTGGGGACCTGGAGGAGGACGTGGAGGGGTTTGAGAGGCAGGAACAGTGACAGAGAGATGAAAAAACAGAGAGAGTGAGTGAAAGGTGGAGGAAACGAGAAGAAGGGAGAGACAGACAAAGACATGGGGGAGATAGTATTTATGTTAGGGAATAAAAGGGGAGTATAATGAGCAGGATAATGAGCCCGGGACATCCCAGCGCAACATGCAGACGAAAGATGAGAGATCTGGTTTCCATTCAAAACCGCTGGGGGTTTCCTGACTGAGGAAGAGAGAGAAATGGAGGAGAGGGGGGAGCTGAGAGGAGGCCAGAGGAGGGTCTGTGCATCCTAGAATTCCTTCGCCCTCCTCCTCCTCCTCACATCTCCGCTCCCTTCCTCCATTCTCCCTCTGCATGGGTGTTGTTTTGACAGCTGACCTGTTTCCAGTTAATGCTAGCAGCTACTAGCAACTATCCCTCGTCGTCTTCGCACTTTGCCACATTTCCCATGATGCTCGTCGTGAAGTCGACCCCCTTCTGTTTGTCTTTAGAAAGAGGATAATCATGTTTGAATTGACTTTTTCATCAGCCTTTCTCTCCTGTCACCACACACGTTGTTAGAACTCAGTTTGCAGAAATGTGCTTGCCTCCTGTACAGGGATAGAAGGAAATCCAGATTTCCCTCTGAATCCAGCCGCTAATGTTCATTATTACCTCATGTAATGGTTTTACACATACAAGAAAAACATGGATGATGGGGAAAAAGTACTGTATGGGGTTGTATATTAGGTTGCATGTCAGAGATGTTCATCAACCCACTTTATTCATTTTGTTTAGTTTCAACTTGTGACTTCTGCTCCTCTTCATCAGTGCAATGTGTCACACTTCACATCAATGTTCAACACACTTTCCTTTTACATGGATGCACCTGTTTGGGCACAAATGATTTAGTCTCTTCTCTGTGAGAAGACTTGTTAGGCATACTGTATAGTCTTGAGTGCCTCAAAGATTAGGGAAATTAGACCGACAAAGAAATGAAAAGTGTTACTTTGATAGATGACTTTTGCATGTGACAAGATGAGCCACAATTTAGATATTTGTCATTTTTTTGTTGTTCCTTTCTGTGCAGAGGTTGCTTGTTCTCCCTGCTCCTGTAGGTGCTGCAGTTTTTTTCCCACCGTCCAAAGAAGTTCAGGCTAGGTTAGGTTAGGGTCATTGGCAAGTGTATATTGCTAGTAGGTAGGGCTGGGTATCGGTACTCGATACCTTTTAAGGTATTGACCGAAATAACCCAGTACCAAGTAATATCCCTTGTCCCTGGTCCATCCAAAAATAATGCAAGTGGGGTACCCAGTGTGTTGGACTCCGATACCGAGGGGCACTGACCAAGCGACGGTATTTGGGAGTGAGAATGTGTTGACCAAACACAGAGTTATCATCCAGGAGGCCAGGGTTCGTGTCCTGTGTGAAACCATCAACATATAGTTTTCTTTGTGTTAACAAGTGTTAAGTTTCACTTTCACTTTTGAAACGTAGTTATTTTAAGCCAAAACACAATCTTTTTCCCTAATCTTAACTGTTTTTGTTTGTGTTCAAAACGTAACGTTTCATCCAGTTTAAGAACGTGTTAAAAAATGTCGCTTATAAGTTTCGCTTTCACTTTTACAACATAGTAGGCGTTTTAGGCCCCTACTGACCCACATCTATGCTCCTTATAGTGACCGATAACATCTATTTAATGGCCTGATAACAGTCCAATATCAATATTTGTACTGGAATGCAAAAACAGAAAGAAGGAGAACTGTGGAGCTCCACCTATGCTGCAGCAGAGGACGTGAGCAGCAGGATGCTATTAATGACAATGATAAGATTGCTCCTGTATGAGCAATGAGCCTCCTCCACCCAACTCCCACACAAGGGTTGGTGCTCCTCATGGGTAACATCATCTACTCTCATTATCCCTCGATCTGTCAGCTGTTCTCACTGTCAGGTCCATGGCCACTGACTGATAATGTCTTCCTAATAACTTCCAGTTTATCCTGCTAATACTAATGAAGGACAGACAGAACATGGGAAAAAACATGAGAGGAAAATCTGGTGCCCAAATGTTCTCGTCTGTCCATTTGTTAAAGCTATACTAACAAGATCACAAGACAGCAGCAACTGCTCTTCATCCCACAACTGTCCACCATTGTTTAATCCCTGTGAGCTATCAAAATAATTCCGAACATATGCAGGAAAAGGCGAGTTTCAGTAGCGAAGAGGGACGACGTGAACACAGAGAACGGGAACGGTTAACTTCAAGGTTAGTGTTGTATTTTCTTATGCAATACTGAGCTCCTGCCAAGTGATCTGTTTAGCCACACTGGTCTTCCTACTGAGCTTTATTTGACTTTATTAAACGGTATTTATCCAGCAAAGATTCACTCAGCAGGCATGTTCTTTTTCACCAAATGTCCTGCTTCACACTCACACCATTTCACACATTTACACCTGGGAGCATCCCAGTGTAACCACATGCCTTTCATAGACGCAGTTTGAACTTTAAGGTTCTACAGGGAATGTAATGTGTACAACAGAGGTTGCGTTTACACAAAAATTAATAGTCAGGCACAAACTATTTAACAAATTTCAATCAGGCTTTCGTCATAAGCACAGTACTGAGACAGCTTTACTAAGAGTAACCAATGGCATTCTTACACATGCAGACAAAGGGGGAATATTCAATCCTAATTCTGTTGGATTTAACTGCTGACTTTGACACCATCGATCATGTTATTTTACTTGCAAAATTCAGTTGGCATATCTGGTACAGCTTTAAACTGTTTTTATTCTTATTTGACAAATACATATTTCAGTGTTTGCATCAACAGTCATGTATCCTCCTCAGCTCCCTTGCGGTGTGGAGTCCCTCAGGGGTCGGTCCTTGGACAAATCCTTGTCTTGTTGTACATGCTTCCTCTGGGTCATTTGTTCAGCCGCTTTCATGACGTGTTATATCACTGTTATGCCGATGACTCCAAGATCTATTTCTCAGCCAAAACAAATAACCTGAATTAACTGTCCTCTCTCCATGATTGCCTAGCAGTCTCTTAATTTTCTCCACTCAAACTAAAGCTAAAATTGAAATTCTTTCAATTGGAACTGATCATTTTGCCACTGCAGTTCATCAGTTTATTGGCCCGTAACATTCAAATGTCAGTCCTACTGCTAAGAACCTTGATATCATCTTTGACCAGTATATGACTTTTGAGCATCATGTCACCAACTTGTCCAGTCCTGTTTTCTCCAGCTAAGGAGCTAAGAAACATTGCAAAAAGCTGATGCATCTTGTCTTCTACGGATCTTGAACTATTAATTCAGACTTTCATTTTCTACCGTCTAGACTATTGTAATTCCCTCTACACCTGCCTCAGCCAAACTACTTTAAATCATACTGTATAAGGCACTGCATGACCTTGCCCCCAGTTACAATCTTGGCCTTTTTATCCATCCCCCGCTCCAACTGCAAAACAAAAGGTGATCGGGCCTTTCCTGTCTTAGCCCCAACACTCTGGAATCACATCCCCCAATCTATCAGAGCAGCTGAATCTTAGGACTGCTTCAAGCCGCTTCTAAAAACCCATCTTTATAGGCAAGCCTTTTTATAGGCCTCATCCACATATGTTTGTGTTTGTGTTTTAAAAGGTGCTATACAAATAAAGTTTTACTTACTTACTTACATATAGTTACTTACAAGCTGGTGGATTTTCATATCCTGACTAATATGCCCAATGAGTGATAGAATATTGCGAGAATTACCAAAGAAACCAAACTCTCAAACTTGAGTGTAAACCAGAGATGAGCGTTACAAGCTTGTTGATAGACCTGTAGGCTACTCTGTGGTGTCTCATATGAGCCTTAGCATATATGTTAAAACACAGAGAGGTCTAGCATATTGGGATGCTGTGTACATATTACACCGTGTCCTAATTGAATGTGATGAGACGGGAGCGAGCATCAGCGACAAAATCAGTTTGATTGCAGTGTTTGTTTTCTTCACGATCGCTGCAGCGCTGCGCAGAGCGATGACGATCCGAGCTGAACTTTGGTGGGACGCCCTGTTTCTATTTACTTCTGTCGCTTATGTTGAAAGAGCCGCAGTGGACGCGGAACGGCTGATTTGTGAAGTTGAACTCAGGAATTATAAACAGCACCTCCTCATTTCAATACAAAAACTTAAATAAGGTGGCAGCTGGTTGGAGGAGGGAGTTCGCCAGAAGATCGCCTGAAAGTTTCCTACTTGCTGTTGGCTGTATTGTATGTCATTTCCAGTAAATATCACAATATAACACATGTTTTCTGTTTAAATCGTAGACAACAAATGTGGGAAGATAGCAAGTATTATCCATCTCACCATCTGTCTTCAGTCTGATCTCGAGCACACAGCTGATAGGTATGTGGTTTGTTTACATCATGTAACAGAAGTGCATATTTAAAGCTGAAGTAGGTAGAATTGGAATAAATATGATTAAAAAATATATATTTTTAACGGTCACTATATCCTGACAGTAGTGCAGGAGACAGGTAATCTGAAAAAAATCATGTACCTCTGGTGTCCTCCGGTGCTTCTAATGGCATCTGCAAGATTTGACAGACCGGAGGAAAACAACCAATCAGAGCCGAGCTGGAGCCTGCCGTCTCTGAGCAGCTGTCAATCACTCGTGAACGGCGATTAAACGGTCAAACTAGGCAGCGCTGATCAAATATGAATCAATATTATGTTACGTTAATGCCTATTGCTCATCTCAAATGTCTTCAGAAACATCTTGTAGTGTACTGTTTAGCTGTTAAATGAGAAAGTTTGTGACCTGGCAGCCATGTTGAGGTAAGCTGAGGAAATACCAAGCACCGCCCAACAGCCGGAGCAAATTTTCTCATTTGACAGCTAAACAGTACACTACAAGATGTTTCTGAAAACATTTGTAATCCATCATAAGACTCTGACTCGTCGATAATTCCTGAACTGAACTGCAGCTTATACGTGATGGTACATTGTAGCGGGGCTCAAAACACTTTGAACATATGCTTTAATTTGGTATTGTCTACAATCGAGTGTGGTCGCACGATAAACACTCTTACAGCATCCATCAGTTATTGTTTTGGCACGGTCTGAATCTGAAGTGGGAGGCTGCCTGAATGGAGCGGAGAGAAGCACTCAGCGTCCAGTCTGTTTTTGTTTTTCTCTGTTA
This sequence comes from Sebastiscus albofasciatus, assembly GCA_916701655.1. NCBI lineage: Eukaryota > Metazoa > Chordata > Actinopteri > Perciformes > Sebastidae > Sebastiscus > Sebastiscus albofasciatus. The sequence goes on along the minus strand of CAKAOI010044944.1, from coordinate 37,471 downwards.
ATTGACACATTTGGGTGAATGCCATCTTAAATTAAATGTTTGAAGTTGCAACGGAATTGGGTTGCTAGGCAACAGTTTTTAGAACATTTAGAATGTTCAAGTTTAAAACCGTGTAATGGTTTAAATATTGTATATTTGTGACATCACAAATTTTTAAACGTGCAATTTCTGAATACGGGCTGTGTGTATTTCTTTGTATATTGAGCATTTTGATATAGCACTTAGACCTGCTTTATAATGTAAAAGACCTGAAAATCTCACTTTTTACAATATGGGACCTTTAATCGTTGAATGTAAACAATTAAAAATCAATACAGTGTTTTTGAGAATCGATACAGTATCACAAAACATAATATTGCGATATTCGATATTTACGATATTTTCTTACACCCCTAGTACATACATGTATGTATCATTCTAGATTAAAATAAACCAGAGATTGAGTCATATTTCATACTTCAGTGATGCTGACAGTAATATTGGAAGGGGGAAGTTGAGCAAGTGGGTCAACTAATCTCAACTTTTGCCAAAAAAATACTTTTGCCAATGCAACGTTATTTGGCAACTTATTACACATCCTTGGTAGATTTGTTTGTAACGTGACTGCCATAGTTCTATATTAGTCACAAATGTCTAATTTTACGTGTGAAGCAGTTGTATCAAAATCATGGGTAGAATGTGCCAGTAGCCGCTGGGGAAATTGTGCAAAGAGAACAGCTTTTGGCTTAGTTTTAGTCATAAGGAGCTGTGTTTGGAAAGCCATATTAGCTTCAGAAAATGTCTTTATTTCCATAGACAATATTAAGTATACATAATAAGTATTGTTAGCTACAAATACACATTTGGTTTGCCATAATATGCATAAAGTAGCTTATTTTTCCTAACCTTACTCAGCACGCATGCCGTCTTTTTGTGTTTTCATTTGTGCCCATAATCACAGTAAAGAACGCCCTCTTTAAAGGCTTAGACTATAGACTTTAATGCTTCATAGGCTCTTTGCAGCTGGCAGCAAAACCCAAATACAATACATAATAACTCCCAACAGAATACAGGAAGACAAACTGCAATCAACAATGGAAAGAGCAGTATGGAGGCTGATTGAGCGAGGAAGTGGAGCCATCAGCTGGAGAGCTTGTTGTGGAGTAATTGTACAGAATGCATCCCGGCAGTCACGTGCTGTCCGATACGGTACACTGGAAAAAATGAATTCCGTGAAGGAAGTTTCACATGAATGCCGTACAAAGATGGATGATGAAGTCGGAAAGTAAGGGAACGTTTAGCTGTAATTCAGTGATAACCTTTAACCCTTTCAGACTCACAGTATGTACACTGAGGTCACATTCACGTGGGTCTCATGACATTTAGGTATTCTGAGAAATCAGAAAGCAATGAAAAAGGAAATGTTGTCATTATTAAAAAGAGATAGGATCAGTAGCCTATTGGGCTAATGCTGCAAAGTGAAGACATGAAAACTCAATTTAAAGTAGCCGAGAGCCAGTATCAGAAGAAATAGTGGAACAAATGGGAAAAAGGTTCTCAGGATAAGAATTTCTTGCCAATTTATGCCAAAATAATAATCCCGATTATTTTTATCAATATTGAGGTCACGATTATTTATCACAATTGTTCATAGATTTAAGGGACAAAATATTTTCACTGCAATTTCACATTTAAATAAACAGAGCGCTGCTTTCACTTCCACGCTGTGCTTCATTCTAACCATCAAAAATGATTAGGAAATAAATTACTGTATTTTCATTTAAATATTTGCTTTGATTAAAAAGATCTTGGCATTATTAGTTGTAATTATATATTATAAACTGTTTAGAGATAGTGTTGGGAAGTTAAACAGGTCATAATTTCCTTTGTCCAATGCTCATTTGTACTGAGCAGAGCTTGAACGCACCATAATGTAACTCACTGAACCTCCGTTAATGGAGCTGTCTAGCTCCGTGCTGTCGGCAGACGAGTCGGTCACTGTGAGCAGCATCATGGGGATGAATTACAATTAATAAGTGTCTGATTAAATGAGTTGTTCCAAATGTTTTAAGGTTGTTCCTCCGCGGCTTATTTTGGACTTACAGTTGTGATAAATTGCAGCTTTATGTCTTCTTCACTCACTATGAAAAAATTCAATATTCACAAGAACAAGAACCAACTTTCCTGCACTTTATTAATGAACTCAAACAATATAGCAGCATCTTACCTAATGTTAAAAACAAAAAATCCAGTAAGACCTTCAAGTGATTAAATTAACATAATATGATACATATAACTTCGGCATTATGATTTTTTTTATTGTATATGTTGATTGTATATGATGTACATGTGTACAATAAAAGCATAAATAAAAAGTACTGTACAATAAAAAGTAAATATAAAAAAAAAAACATGAAAAAAATGTCCAGAATGCTTCGATGACATCATCAAATGTTCCGAGTGCTTTGATGACATCATGGAATGTTCCGAGTGCTTCGATGAAATCATCAAATGTTCCGAGTGCTTTGAGACATCATCGAATGTTCCGAGTGCTTCAATGACATCATCGAATGATATGAGTGCTTCGATGACATCATAGAATGTTCCGAGTGCTTCGATGAAGTCATAGAATGTTTCGTGTTCTTTAATGTTTTGTGATGTCATAAAGCCACCAGGTCTGGGAAGTTTACATTATAGTGTCTCTCAAGTTAGTACGAATTGAAGTTGAACTCGAGATCACACCATTGTGAGAGAGAGCAAAGTTTTTCAATTGAGACAGACAGCTCATCGTTGAGACAGACTGCATCTACTCATGGCATTTGGAAGAAGACTCTACCAGCGACAAATGGAGTGTGATATGGAACAACACCCCTTCAACCTGGAGAAGGAAGGGGATGAATTCAACATTTTGTTGGATTTGGTGGAATTTTACAGCAGGAATTTCATGCACAAACTGGATAACACCACAAAAGACCTGGATCGTCAGAAGGAGCTGAATCAAATGTTAATCAGCACACTGAAAGAAGAACTGGAAAGGACCACGACGATCAAAACTGAGGTTCTTCAAAAGTTCGAGAACCTCAGAGTGGCTTACATGTCCAGCTACCAACGCTTCTCAGCCGAGCTTCAGGCTGAGAAAGACAAAAATGAAGCTCTTCAGCTGCAGCTTGAGCAGCTGAAAGTTTCACATCAGATCAGCCTGAGCTCTCGGGAAGAGAAGGTGAAGCAGTGTAACACCGAAGTGGTCAGACTGATTGTGGAAAAAGGGTACCTCCAGAAGCAAGTGGAGCATTTGAATAAGCTACTTGAGGAGAAAAACAACCCCCCGCAGGACGAAGAGAAGACCACCAAGACCAGACCAGGCAACTGGAGGGGCTGGGGAAAAAAAAGCTAGTGTAAAATGCATATATGCAGTGTATGTGCATAGTGTGATGTGCATATACTGTATATATGTGAAAAAAAATATTAAAAATGAAAGAAAATAAACAAAAAATAAAAATAAAAAATATTTAAATTAAAAAAAAAATATATATATATAATCTATATAATAAATATGTATAAATAATCACTCAATCAATGAATAAATAAATAAATAAATAAATAAATACTAGTATTTGCATGTCATTACAATCATCATCCATCCAGTGCTGTCAACAGCTGATAAGGTAAAAGAGAGGTTATGATTTTAATCATTCCTAATGTAGTAGGCTAGAGAGTTTTAGTGTCTCATGACCTAAATAATGTTACAGCACCTACGTTACATGTGCTATATATTCTGCATGGTCCCTAATGAATGATAATTATAATAATGAATAAATGAAAGCATAAAAATATAAAATACATTCAAAGTAATGATTGAAATGATAAAGAAAAATCATTAGAAAATAAAAAAATAAAGAGATATATGAACAATTAACACAGGGACACAGAGTTTAGGCAGAATATTTTTGGCATCATTGGGAAGAAATTCCACAATAACCTTTCAGCATATTACAATTGAAGTGTTCTAAGAGGTAACTAGACTTCTCTACAAACGGTCAAATTACGCAGCGCTGATCAAATATGAATCACTATCCTGTTACTGTAATGCCTATTTCTTGGCTCAAATGTTTTCAGAAACATCTTGTAGTGTACTGTTCAGCTGTTAAATGGAAAAAAAATGCTGGTCGGCGGTGCTGGGTATTTCCTCAACTGATCTCAACATGGCTGCCGGGTCCCAAACTTTCTCACAGCTAAACAGTACACCGCTCAGAGACGGCAAGGCTCCAGCTCGGCTTTGATTGGTCGTTTTCCTCCGGTCTGTGAAATCTTGCAGATGCCATTAGGAGCACCGGAGGACACAGAGGAACATGATTTTCTTCAGATTACCTGTCTCATGCACTACTGTCAGGATATAGTGACCGTTTTATAAAAATAACTTTTATTAATCATATTTTCTCCAATTCTACCCACTACTGCTTTAACTATGGACAATCAAGAGATTAATCCTGATTAAATATTTTAATCTATTGACCGCTCTAGAAAACACCTGACGGGTCATTGTGATCAGTGCCAGTATGATCAATATCTTCATTAGATGCAGGAAACTTTACAGTACAAAGACAGGACATGTTTACAGAATAAACTGGTACTAGTGTTTACTAGTGTAAAAAGTATATTGGAGGCAATGGGTAGGGCAGAAGAAGGCTGTGAATCTGCCCACCTGACCTGACTTATGGAAGTCACAAAAGTGCATGCAAAACACAGGAAGGCCTTGTTCCATTAGCACCAATCAACCCATGTTCAGTCTTCATTCCTCAAATCAGTTCAATCTTTGGATATCTGTGGAAATACTGAGCAAAGTCAACCAATCTGGTAAGATTGATGTTTTTGTCTTTACATTGTCATTTTAACCCAGAGTTTTTTCCTATGTTTGCGTTGGCTGTTTGTAATGTATTGTAGTGGTTGGAACATCTTCTATGGGGAGATTGCAACATGTTCCAACAGTTTGAGAGAGTTAATCACGCTCATGATTAACATCCATTTTGCTTCTTCTGCAAACATAACTCCCTCAGGCTGGGCTGCTATTACTATTATTTCATGGCAGAAATCTCTTGTTACCAGGCTTTTGTAATATTATGAGATGATGCAATATGATGAAAGACCGCTGCAGGATGGTCTTTCCATCAGGTACGTCTGTAGCATCTGCTAGCATAAACACTTGTGAATGTGTTCGTCCCAATTCTCCCACTCTGGGACTTGAATTTCACAGCTCTATAGGACCTCATCCCTCGGCGTCAAACAAAAAAACAGAGACTACTATTTTGGCAAATCTTCCATGTCTTGCTCTTATTATCCAGCTTTCTTCCTTTCCACTTTCTTCCATCCCACTCCTCCTCCTCCTCTCTTTACTTTCTCTTTGAGTTGTTGTGTCTGCCGCGCTGCGTTCCCTGGCCCGCTCTCCGATACGAGCCCCTTGTTTTCTCCGAGCCAGAATCTCCCCAGTGCAATGTCCTATTAGTGAAAATGAGACATGGGAGTCAGGCTACAGGAATGCTCCTTTTTCCCCAGACGGCCTATCAGTTACCGTGGTGGAAAGTTATGATGATACGTTTTACTGCGTCTGTAGAATCTCTGAACTAACTTTAGAAATCACACACTGTATTCGTCCTGCTCCTCCGTCCAGATAATAATACGATCAGTCTTCTGGATTGTGAATAAAATATTTTATAGTATCGCAACACAAGATATTGGGGGAATGCTTTGTTTTAAAAAACATCACCTCAATTTATGTAGGAAAGGTTAGCTAAGGTTGTCTCTATCCGCTGTTTATCTGCTAGTTCCTTGGATTCCCTTCATGTTTATGAGGTTAAAGCTTCAGTAGGCAGAAGATTTTTGGCATCATTGGGCACATTGCAGTTCAAGTGTTCTGAGAGATGACTAGACTTCTGCACATCCTCATGGCTCTTTTTTCAGGCTTTAAAACATCTAATCTCTGACGGGAGACTTTGACCAATCACAGGTCATTTCAGAGAGAGCGTTCCTATTGGCTGTGCTCTGGCTGGTGGGCGGTGTTTGGTATTTCCTCAACTGACTTTCTCATTTTACAGCTAAATAGTACACTACAAGATGTTTCTGAACACATTTGAGGAGAGAAATAAGCATTACAGTAACAGAATATTGATTCATATTTGATCAGCGCTGCCTAGTTTGACCATTTGATCGGAGTTCGCGAGTGATTGACAGACGGCTCTCATAGATGGCAGCTGGACGGCAGACTCCAGATCAGCTCTGACTGCTTGTTTTCCTCCGGTCTGTGAAATCTTGCAGATGCCGTTAGGAGTGCTGGAGGACACAAAGGCATATGATTTTTATTCAGATTACCTGTCTCATGCACTACTGCCATAATATAACTTTTTTGTGCTGCTTTAAAGGGGCACTCCACATATTTTTGCACATCAAGTTCAGTCAACTCATCATGGGATGTCCTACTTGTGAAAACAGTTGTATAATGTCTTCTGTATCTCTGTTGATGTCATTAATGTTATCTCTGCTAAAAAAAACTTTAATTGAAAGCGTTTCTGTGGGCGTGGCATTTAAAAGACATCGGCATGTAGCAGGGAGGGTTAAACAAAAGACGCTATGCAATTGCATGATGGGATGTGTAGGATCAAGGGGTTATGGAGCTTGGCCTATAAAAGTTTGGATAGATATTTCGGCGTCTGCTGCATTGATTTTGACCTTTTTGACCTTTGGGACATGTGATGCTTATCTTTAGGTCCATACTTTGGGTTTATACTAGAACATGTTTACATGCTTCAATTTCTTTCTTTCTTATACTGTCTGTCTGAATATAGCTGAATTTGACCCTCTGTCTGAAACACTCTGTTTTAGCGCTTGTCTCTTTAGGACCCCCTCCTGAAAAAGCACAGTCTGCTCTGATTGGCTGATTGCAAAGGTAGTTCTCAAGCTGTTGGCAGTCATCATCATCGGTGGTCATTCAAGGCCAGTATGACTGTCCTCTCTGTTGGGTCGTCTACTTGAGGGTCCTCAGATGGCTGTAGAGGCCAATCCACATATCACATACTTTGATCCACATACATTGGTGCGGTGTGGGCAGGTGTAAGTTGTGGTGGTGGTTGCTGGTAGGCACGGCGGACTTCTGTTTCATGACATGCAGCTCCTTCCTGCATGGATTTCTTCAGTGCAATGTGCTCCCAGTTGGTTGATTGGATATGGAATGTCTTCAGACTGGTCTCGATACTGTCCTTGAAACGTTTCTTTTGCCCGTGGGGGGCTCGTTGACCTTCCTCCAGCTAGGATGTATTTGGGAAGACGTGTGTTGGGCATGCGGATGACATGGCCGGTCCATCAGAGTTGGTACTGAATTATTGTGGTGCTGGGGCTAGTCATGTTGGCTTCCTACAAAACGCTGATGTTGGAGCGCCCCTCCTCCTAGATGATCCTCAAAATCTTTGTAAAGATCTTTGGTGGTATTGTTCCAAGGCCCTCAGGTGTCTGCTGTCAGTGGTCAATGATTGATTTGGGTCGGTAGGCACTCCAGATACACAAATTTATGAGCACAATGTATGTAGCATGTTTTTGAGTTCTATTATCCACTTTTTGTGCCTCCGCGACGGCGACAGTCGTGGCTAGAGGCATTTTGTTTTCGGGGTTTCCATACGTACGTACAACCCGTCCATTCTCGTGAATGCGATATCTCAGGAATGTCTCGAAGGAATTTCTTCAAATTTGGCACAAAGGTCCAGTTTTTACTCTTCAAAACAAACACATCTACCAAAAAAATCAAGAACAGTTACAGTCTCCCTTTAAACTGATCCAACAGCTGATGATGAGCCAGCGATTCATGAAACGGCCCAGTCCTTTGAACATGAATAAAACTCAATTGATTGCTTTTGTCACTGCATCATGTTTTCATCTACAAAATGAATTGTCTCCAATACTCAGCCTTTATGTCAACTCTGCAACAAGTTCCATTTATATTATCTGCATCCAGAAATATTGCCTGCAGATGACCTGGCCGTGCTCCCAGTATTACAAGTCTCTCTAACATGTGTTTAGTTAATCAGAAAACTTGTGTGTGTGTGTGAGCGCTGCGGGGTGATCCACCGCTGTAAATCATGACTTTGCGATTAGTGATAAGCCCCTTTTTGAAGGGCTGGGGTGCGATAAAGCAGTGAGGTTCGGTGTGTGTGTGTGTGTGACAGAAAACCACCGAGTGCTGCCAGATACCGCTAATGACATCATGAAGGTTATCTCCCTGTCCAACAGACGTGCACGTGTCCTGAATACATGAAAACATTTCTACAAGGAATGACACACACGTTCTCCCTCCACTTACTCATTGTTGTTTCTCGTTCCTTAAATCTGCTCTAATCAATACTTTTCTGTTAACTATGGATCAAATAACTGAAAGGTGTTACTTGTAGTGACAAACCTACCAATAATTCTTAACCCACTCTGCAGTTCCCCTCAGCTTTACAGTACTTTTTAGCATCATTCAGCTTCAGTTTGTTGCACTGTTCCCAAGTAGACAAAACAAAATAAAAACAATTAACACAGGTTCAAAAGAATACATTAGGGAGGCGATAAGAAGATAGATATCTTATGTTTGTGCATTAAAGGGAGTTTGAGTGTTTTGAAGTGGGGTTGTATGAGGTACTTATCCATAGTCTGTGTATTACTTACAGTGGATGACGGTCGGCACGCCCCCGGCTTGGAGAAACAGACAGGAGTTACAGAAGCAAAGCAATGTACTGCTGTGGACGGAGGTGGTAGCAAAATGTATTTTAGCCACCTAAAAGAAATGGCCACCTTAAATAATCAATATGAGTTTAAGTGTACGCTATATTTAGAATATTTTTGCCGCTTTACCTTACCGTGAGACAGCTATCCAGTCTGTGTTTCCGACGGGGAACTGAAGCCGTTATCTATGCTCTCACCAATGCCACCAGACTCCATTGAGAAAATAGTAATTTTACCTCGCAGAACACAGGAGCTGCTGGTCTACAGCTGCCTCGATCGGTTAGTTAGTTTGTGTTATTGTGTGACTTTGGTGTTTTAAAGCGTTAGTTCAGATTCATCAAAGTCACACGATAACACAAACAAACCGATCGATTCAGCAGCAGACCAGCAACCCCCCTATGTTCTCCCCGAGGTAAAATTATTGATTTTGTCAATGGAGTCTGGTGGCTTTAGTGAAAGCATAGATGGATACAACGGCTTCAGTTCCCTTTCAGAAATGGCTGTCTAAAAGCAAGGTAAAGCGGTGGAAATACTGTAAATATAGCGTACACTATATACGTAACTAATATAGATTTTTTTTAGGTGGGTCTTTCTTGTAGTTGGCTAAAATAGGTTTTGATGCCGGCCCCGTCCCTAGCAGTACATTGCTTTGCTTCCAGCTGGTCTTTTTTCTCCAAATTGGGGGTGTATCGACTGTCATCTACTGTAGGTAATATACTGACTATGGATAAGGACCACATACAACCCCACTTCAAAACACACAAACTATCCCTTTAACAAAAACATTTTAAAGGTTTTCATAGGTGTATTTTTGAACTTTAGATAGAGCCAACTACCCCCAGTCTTTATGCTAAGCTAGGCCAAACACATTCTGACTCCAGCTCTGTGCTGAATGCACAAATCAATCGTATCATCTCACTTTTGGGAAAAAAAAAAAGAAGCCAATACGCATATTTCCCAAAATGTGGAACTTTGTTTACGAGGTGCAGCCAGATGCTTATAAAGAAGATGAAATTGATGAAATCAGCCTGCTAACCTGTTCATTTGCAGCACATTGTTTCTCCCTAAAACATGTTTATTTGCCGGTACAGAACAGCTGGTACTCTCCCTCTCTCCGCGTCCCCCACCCCATGCGGTGCAGTGCACCAGGCGCTCTGCAGAGACGGTATGTTCTCCCTCCTTGCCGCCTCTACATCTGGCCGCGTTGTGTTGAACCTCCCAGCTCGGCCGACAGATAAGCCCCAGTGATGGATACGTGGTGTCACCATCCAAAGCCCTGCCTATCTATTACAGCGCACAGGCCGTTTCATGTGGTGGCTCTGTATGTATGGGTGAGCTGGTTTTCTGTGTGTGTGTGTGTTCCTTGGCAGGGAGGATGGTTCACATATTGGGTCGGTGGGTGTGTGAGGTGAGTGGGTGTTTGGAGGAGCTGTGACTGGAAAGAGAAATTATTAGTGGGAGTAGAAAAACGAAGCGTAGAGGAAGATATAGGGGGACAAAGTTGAGAGAGACAGATGGAGGGAGGCAGAGCCCAGAGATACAAAATAAAGACAGAAATGAGTTTCGAACAGCGACAACTGTTCGAGTGAAGTTATAATCTCCTGTTTTGTTGTATGAAAATAACATTTTTGCTACTCCATTACCAGTTGCTTCCTGTAAATATCTAATATAAATCAATACTGATAACCAGGCCTGAACTAACAGGGAAAAAATACGACACAATCTCAAATGTCATCGATCAAGAAAACAGCTTGATCACCTTGTTTGATGACCTTTGACCTCTTGGAAGCGTGACGCCTAAATGTAGAGACTGAAATAGTTAACAAATTCATTCACCGGTAGCATCTACAGTATAAGTCTAAGCTATGAACTCTGTCACACTCCTGGCTGCGCATCGCTGACTTTGTTTACAGGCACGCTAATATTCCACTATTCATCAGAATATGACAATATTGTGAATTTGATACGGGTCGTGTAAACAGCATATTCTGCTCGGATGTTCTGAATTAGGCCTTATTCCGAATGGAGCAATTTCAGATTAAGACATGTAGGATATGTTGATATTATTCATGTTTTAGGAGCATTCTGTGACATGTATATAGCACATTCTGTGACATGTATACAGCACATTCAGAACATGCGTCTCAATTGGGGTTTTTATGGCAGTTGGCGAAACACGGCCTCTTGCCCGTTTCCGGCCGGCTCTGTGAGTTGTACAAAAACCAACCATTGGATATCAACAGTTTATTTGGATGTCACTGTGATCACTGATTATTTATTGGGAACATACATACAGTATGTAAATTGATTGTAATGTAGGATGTTGTATTATGTGATTTTATGTATGTTATGGTATCATGTATTTTTCTTTTTTCTTAAAAGCCTAACCAAAGACAAGGTCTGCAAATTAGCTACGGCTGAAAGTCCTTTATACAATGCATTGTTTGCTCTTTAATTAGGTGTAACAATGCCTACGTGTGTTGTCCCTGTCAAATAAATATGCGCAAATATCACAACTTCGACCTTTTCAAGAAGACGGTTGAAGGAGTATGAATGAGTATGCATGGCTGCATGTAAACAGGGGTATTAGTGGGATATTATATCCATTAGCCATGGAAACAGCTAAGTGGGAATATTGTCTTTTTCGGAATAAGGACAAAAAACTGAATATTTTCTGCACGTAGTCAGTAAGTGATATTAAAGCAGGACTATGTACATTGTGAAAGAATAAATCACATTTTCTTCCTCTCACAAATAAAACTCAATAAAGGGCATTCTTATGTGCGTGCATAAGATAAACAAAACTGGGACCCACTCATAGTAAAACAGCTCCATAGCACTATACTCCACAGGGAACCTTTTAATGCAGGGTCTATTTAAGGGTCTTCAAAAAGGACTTGTTTTTGTGTTACAGACACTCCAAAGATCTTCAATTTAATGTCGCATAAGACAAAGAAAAAGCAGCAGATCATTACAAATTGAGAAGCTAAAACTAAACACATTTTGGCTTTAAAACAAAAAAAATTGTTAAAATGATTAATTGATGTGACCAATTCATTTTCTTGTCCGTGGATTATTCATTTCATCATTTCAACTCTAATTTCCACATCTTTCAAAAAATGATTTACCAGGCATAAACTGGCTGAAACATTAAGTGTCTGTGATCATATATGTTTGCTTAAGTTAGTGCTTGTGTGTGCAAAGCAGTATCTAGCCCTCTCTGCTCATTATCTAATAATTGTGGGATTTAACTGTGCCGTCCACTTTCATATCTCCATCAGTGATATGTTCAACTAGTGGGCAATAACTCATAGAAATTTATCAGCACCGTCCAGTTGTCAAGGCCCCTAGCAGCTCATAAACCTCCCCGACACACCGGTAGGAAGATTCAAGACCCCCGGTAGAACACTCAAGACCTCCATAAAGCTGCTGACCAGTAAGGAAGTGAGAGTCGCAGGCCTGTGATCAAGGGTTTTGAAAATGTGGGAAAGTGAATGAAAAATGTCCTACCTGTGCCCTCAGCTGTAGTGCTATCAAGGAGCCAGCGAGCAAGGCATTTAGTCCCTCTGTGTGTAGCATAGTTAGAGAAGACATGGACAGTGTTTTGTTCTCTACTTTGCTGGGTCATTGTGTTTCTGGTCCTACTGCTGGTTGCCTGTACTGTTGGGAATTGGGAAACTGAAGCTTTTTTTTTACTCTGTATAAGAATGGTGAGTAAATGTAAAAGGTAGAATCATTATATTCTCTATGAAACACTCTGAAATGGGAAAATCTGGAAAAGTTAACATAGTGGAAAGCACTATACATACTGCAATGTACATACTGTACGTCAGAAGATTAGGAGAATTAAATGGAAAGATTTTACATCTCATGCAAGAGAGTAGGGCTGCAACTCACAATTATTTTCACTGTTGATTAATCAGTTGATTATTTTCTCGATTAACGATTAATCGTTTGGTCTATATAAAATGTTAGAAAATGATAAAAAGAAATGTCGATCAGTGTTTCAAAAAGCCCAAGATCACGTCCTCAAATGTATTTTTTTTTCCACAACTTAAAGATATTCAGTTTACTGTCATAGAGGAGCAAAGAAACCAGAAAATATTCACAATTAAGAAGCTGGAATTAGAGAATTGACATTTTTTTTCTTAAAAACTTACTCTAACCGATTAATCGATTATCAAAATAGCTTCAAAAATGCTTCAACCGCCTGCTGTCACCACAATCTTTTGAAGCTTTAGCTCCATTAAGAAGTTTTCACATGATGTAGGCTGGGTTTCTAGTAACTGCTTCCAAACGTGGGACCCAGTCTAATCAGGTCAAGTAAGTTCCGTTCAGTTGCTGCAGGTTGAGAGTATACATGTCAATATATGTCTAATATCCAGATAGATTAGAGCAATCAGCTGTTCACATGGGCATGTCTTGTCTCAAGAGAAAGACGTGAGACGGATGATGTGAGTTGTGAAATGCAGGAAAAATGACACATGTCGGTACCTGTTTTGACAGCGGCTGCTTGTAAACTGGAGGCACATCATGTTACTGCAAGGGTTGGTGTTCTGTTTATTTGGGTTTGTTTGGGCCAACCAGATATTAGATCAGGTGAAGTTAACAGATTCTATTTGAGTTGGGTCTGACTGTTATATTTTGAAAATGAGTTTATGCACAAAGTCCTTTTGGATCCAGTCAAAAAATTTTGGCATCCATTTGCTCTTGAAGAAAAGTTCTGTCTTCCTCTTTTCGTGCTGGAAAGCAATCCAGGCATTTCTCTGCTAACATCCAGCCAGTAAGGTACTTGAACTTTACTTTAGTATTTTCATTTCATGCTACGTTATACTTCTACTTCACTACATTTCAGAGAGAAATATTACTTTGCTCCCTGTTATCAGAAAGCTTTAATCACTCGTTACTTTTTCAGATTTTAGATGCAAAACATATGAGAAGTTTATAAAGTCAGATACAGTGCTTTACTGTTAAACTCACCAGTAGTGTCTAAAATAAAATTGGCCGCATATTGACAAATAACTAGGATATCCAGAGCATGAATACAGCATCAAAGAACAATTCACTATATGTAAAGATATAGTGGAGTATTGTCTACCTGAGCACTGCTTTCAGTGTATGTTCGTGCATCTTAGCATCACCCAATGGCTAGCTAATGGCTGCCGCTCTGCTCTCGTACGGCGGTTACAGCTGATAACGCCGTCCCGACCGACGCCGCCGTTGCAGAAGCGTAGCACCCACCCTCTGGTTCCCCCTCAAGTTAACACTGTTAGCTCTGTCAGCAGTGCTGCCTTAGTTTTCACTGTTAGCGCCGTTAGCACCGTTAGCTTCGAGCTGCCGGCCATTTTGAGAGCCGTGCAGAGGCAATAGAAATGCTCCCAATCTCGCATTTGGCACCTTTTTGGTAACATTTTGAATGCAGAACTTTAGAATGGAGTATTTTAATACAATTGTATACTTTTACTGAAGTAAAGGATCTGAATACTTCTTCCGCCACTGCATCCGTCCACAGCTGGAGAGTGGAGTGCAGATTTTGTCAGCAATGGACATGTTTATTTACAGTAAAATATATGAAACCCTGACTACATTAACTGATCCGATTGCACCAAACAACTGCAGCTTTCCACTTGTAGTCGTTCAGTTCACAGATGCTTGTTTCCACTGGAGACCTGTGACCCTGTGCTTCGACCCACCCCCCCAACTGTGTAAAAGTGTAGTAAAAGCTTCCAGACTGGCTTTTCCACATTGATGCACAGTTTCCGCTGTGATCAGAAGTGGCTTTTTTGGGAGGGCCAGGAGGTTTGTAAAGGAAGGTCAACCACCACACACACACACACACACACACACACACACACATACAGAGGCCCGTGTCCACAAAGGAAGGAATAGTACACAGGGGCCCTCACACACATAAGAGGTTAAATGTCCTAAAGACATGTAGGTGTATATATATATATATATATATATATATATTTGTAAGCGTGTGTTCATAACTACCCATGTGGTTATGTACTGGCGCATGTTTTGACTACAGTATGTCAGAGCAGTGCAATAAAAGCAGCCCTGGAGCACCATAAAGGCAACTCTTACAGTACACGTTGTTGCCCCTCAGCTAAATAAGTAAAAAACAACGCAGCCCCTCCATTGTTTTTAATAATGAGTTGATTTTCAGACTGAGGCTCATGTTGTGTTTTTCATTTTCCCATGTTGCTGGATGGCAGCAGAAATGCAATTAAAGTCATTGTTTCATTAGGGCATGTTGCCTGTAAGCAGGAATTAAAAACACCACAGCACAGCTACAGTACCTTGTGGAGTACACACAGCTTTTTGTAGTAAACACACACACATATATATACAGTAACTAGAACTTAAAGCCCCAGCAATTAGAGTCCAATCAAATTTTCCTCTGTGCTTGTCAACAATCTTCCCCACATACATTTTTTTTCACTCATTTATCTCTTTATGTCCGCATGCTTCGACCGTCTACCATTTTCCAGAGTTGTTAGTCGGCATATTCTTTCTCTCTTTGTCTTTCTCCATCTGTCTGTTTTTTCTGTCTCTATCACAGGCTCTTGGTCTCTAACCCCTCGTTCTGCCTTTGTGCAGTATTTTTGCATTTGAAAAGACCACCCATGGGTGCAGGAGGGGGGCAGATTCTCAAAGAGGAATTGGTTTAGAATATTAATTGTTTTTTTCTGTTTTCTCCTGGGAAAAACTACCCACATTAACACCGCCTGCCACTTTCATTTAAAGGGACCATATCATGCTAATTTTCAGGTCCATACTTGTGTTTTGGGTTTCTACTAGAACATGTTTACATGCTTTAATGTTAAAAAAATACATTATTTTTGTCATACAGTCAGTTTGAATATACCTGTATTCAACCTCTGTCTGAAACGCTCCATTCTAGCGACTGTCTCTTTAAGACCCCCTTCCGAAAAAGCCCAGTCTGCTCTGATTGGCTTGCGAGGAAAAATATGGTGCACCTTTGTAAAGGTAGTTCTCAAGCTGTGGGTGGTATATTCTAACGAGCCTTCATGTGACAAGGGGAAGGGGAAACAAATCTGAATGGTTTATTATATCACGTTTGTCACATGTAGTTGTATCGAAGAAATGCCCCCGACTTCATCACCCGAAAAAAAAATTACTACTCCCTGAACAAAATCCACAATTTAAATAAAGTGATTAAGTTAAAAAAGTTAAGTATTAAATTAGTTTTTTTTTTTTTTGGTTGAGTTTTTTTTAATGAATATAACTTGTTAGTTTCGTTAACATAAATAAAGTGATGATGTCTTTACAGATTTGCCAAACAAATGCTGATACATAATATGATCTCTTTTTTTTGTAACAACTAAATTAATTCACTATAATAGTGTTCGAGCTGAAATAGATTTTTTGTTATGTGGTTAAATAAATGTAATTCATGGTAATGTTGGATTTCTGCCCATTAATACAGCTGTAGGCCTGTCTTTGTGTGCGTTTTTGACTGCAGTGAAAATGTTATTTTTGAAAGACTAAACGCCAACAAATATGGATCGAAGCAGAATATTGCGTTAGATTTTTAGCAAAAAACATATTTTTTCAAATAGTTTTATATATACTTTTACATAAATGATCCAGAAAGTGAGTCATGATTTTAGTTATACTTGAACAAATCTAATTCTAACAACCTCAGAGCACTCCCTGTGATTTTTGGCGCCCCTCCTAAGGGGGGGTTCCCCACTGTGTTGTCTTATTTCACTGTTTGTGGGTTGATGGGCACTCCAGACATCAGAATGTATGTGCAACAAGCACTGAAAAAGTGTTTTCTTTTCATGATATGTCCCCTTTAAGTCCCTACTCTGCCTTGACAAAATGCAAGCAAGGCTGATATTCGGTTCAAATCAAGCTAGTAAGCAGGGCTACTGTTCAGCTAGCTTCTGTAGTGCGAGTGCATTTTGCATTAGTTTCATCTATCTTTTTAAAGTTTAAACAATTTCCTGGTGTTTCCTATACATATTGTAATATAAATCAGTGTTTAGTACAGCTCTTGGTATTAGCATTTGAACCATGTGTGATTATAACAAAGATAAGCAATAGTTAGCTTGTTAGTAATTCTCATGACATTTTCCCAGCAAAAGTGTTATTGGTCTTTCCAAAATGATATTATTTTGGGAATGATTTCATCTAAATGACCTTCCCTGTTCTTTTCAGAACTATATTCTTAGCTGCCACGTCACCCTGCACCACATTATTGCGTCTGTAGTGACCTCAGAGATTGATGAGATAAACATCTCTCTCCGACCCTCCCTGCCCTACCAAATCTAGAGTCTCACCAGCATCCGTCATGCTCCGTCTCTCAGAACTCACACTACACCAACAATAGTGTGGTCCTTTAATTGTCACCCGTATCAAGCCTATAACCGGACTACCCGTCTGGAAAGGGTATCGGATGGTAATCAGCACGGCAGCCTATACAGTTAGTGCTGTCGCTCAGAGCCTCTGACGTCACGTCGACATGCCTGTGTGATTAGTTCTGGTTCAAATCCAGCTGACCTGCATTGTCACCCGTGATCAGCATCCTGCAAATGCCTGTAACGGGACAAACATTGTTCATTAAGAGTTTTTGCAGTATTGTAAATTAGAACTATGTGATGTGACGCAGGGGGAGGCGGTTAGAGGCTGGGGCTGCCATTCTGTCTGGAGCCTTGAATTTAGGATTTCTTTAGTATTATCAGGGTATACAGGGCTATAGATTATGAACACAGAAATATCTACCTAAATATCTACCTTTTTTAAAAAATCAGTGATAGATTATTTTAAGTAACCTCCTTTTATCTATTGTCCATTTATGTCTCTTTGTGTTTACCCAACTCACTCATTTACCTGATCAAGGTATGCCAACCCTGTCTCCTGAAAATTATTATTTTTGACTCATCACTTTTCACTCATCTTCAACCGCTTATCCGGGGTCGGGTTACGGGGGCAACAGCTCCAGCAGGGGACCCCAAACTTCCCTTTCCCAGGCCACATTAACCAGCTCTGACTGGGGGATCCCGAGGCGTTCCCAGGCCAGTGTGGAGATATAATCTCTCCACCTAGTCCTCCAGCTGGTCGTGCCTGGAACACCTCCCTAGATGCCCGAACCACCTCAGCTGGCTCCTATCAACGCAAAGGAGTAGCGGCTCTACTCCGAGTCCCTCACAGATGACTGAGCTTCTCACCCTATCTCTAAGGGAGACGCCAGCCACCCTCCTGAGAAAACCCATTTCGGACGCTTGTACTCGCGATCTAGTTGTTTCGGTCATGACCCAACCCTCATGACCATAGGTGATAGTAGGAACGGAGATTGACTGGTAGATTGAGAGCTTTGCCTTCCAGCTCAGCTCTCTTTTCGTCACAACGGTGCAGTAAAGCGAATGCAAAACCTCCTATTCTCCGGCCAATGTCACGTTCCATTGTCCCCTCACTCACGAACAAGACCCTGAGTTACTTAAACTCCTTCATTTGGGGTAAGTACTCATTCCCTATCCGGAGTAGGCAATCCATCGGTTTCCTGCTGAGAACCATGGCCTCAGATTTAGAGGTGCTGATCCTCATCCCAGCCGCTTCACACTCGGCTGCGAACCGATCCAGTGAGTACTGGAGGTCACAGACCGATGATGCCAACAGAACCACATCATTTGCATAATATGGTTTTGGAGAAAATGTAATTACCCTGTGGATATTGACGTCTCTTCCAGCCCAAGAAGTGGTACATTCTTGTTTAGTTATGGAAAGATCATGAATTTCGTTAAATATTGTAAAAGTAAGTATTTCCTGTTTCATTGTTGACGTTTTTAACCAAAGCAACAGTCTCTCCCTAACCTTCACAAGTGTTTCGAGGCAGTTTTGGTTGCCTCTAGCCGATATTGTAGGGAATACAAATACGTTGACAGTGAACGTTTTTACCTTCTGTATGAGTGTATCATGTGGTCATCAAAAACGAGCTCTCTCAAAAAAAATCCAGTTGGCAATGCTTTTCTCTCTTAGTGTATTTGCTGTTGCAAACATAATTTGAAGCAGACAGGGTTAGTCAAGGGGATACTTTTAGATTTCCCAGTTTTTAGTTTTTTGCCTCCACTTTAACACAATGGAGGCGAGGAATATTTAGGTTGTGGTGTTCACAGTATTATATATAAAACATCTCGACAATCTACAGATTTTACGGTGTGTTTTTGTTGGAACTTGGAAGTTGTTTTCACTTATTATTGTACAATTAGATGTTGTCCCTGCACTGTGCTCATGTAGAGATTGTTTTTTATTACAATCTGTGTGACTCTCCCTTTACTTTTATTGTACCTTTTATAATTCTTTTTACCTTATTTTCTCTTATTAAGTTATTGTTTTGGTTCGGTTTGTCTGTTTGCCAGTATGGTAACGGAAAAACTGCTTGCCCATTTTTCATAAAACTTGGTGGAAGGTTGTAGCATAGGCCATCAAATTTTGGAGCGTATAGACCTTGGCAGAGGTCTGCGCTCTTTCCGAGTGCCCTTCTAGATGGTTCATGGAGTGGTGACCTCACGTAACTCTGACATAGCTCACCCAACTTAGACTTGAGAGAGGGTCTAACTGCCAGAAGACGTGCAAACACCTGCGTTGTTGTACAGAACCTTTTTTAAGATCGTATCAGGGCTCACTCATCCACCAAGCAGAACCTGAATCGATGAAATGTAACCTTTTGCTTGTCACTCTTTTGGTTTTGTGTAGAACTCGCTCTGATCGACGTTTATTTGGCCGAGGCGGTGCGCGCGCCTCTGATGTGACGAGCCTTGTCTGCTTGGCTGTCTGCTGTGGAACACATCCATATGAAACATGTCATCTGTCCTGTGCTTGTTACTACCATTTCCCCTGTCATGCGAGCGCCGCGGAGACTGATGGCTTTTTCAGATGGGAACGTGTGCTACTTGCTCCTGACCGCAGTCAACCAACCTACTCACCACCACCTTTTTGATATCCCGCCACCTGCCTTTCCCTCACTTGTTTACTCTGTTATCCCACCTCTCCTCTCTAACTCCATCACTCTTTCATCTTTTGTTTCCTCAATATCTGAGGACTTAGTACTCTTGTGCTGCACAGGGTGAGATGTTCATGTAGAAGTGGGGCCAAACCTTAAATAATGGATGCACCCTCATTCACCTCATTTGCCCAAATTAAATTGATTTTAAATGACATATTTGTTATCTTAAATTCTTAAATTTAGAATAAAGTTATCTGGGTTTGAATAATGTTCTGCTGCACAGCACGAGTTTGTAATGGCTCGAAGATACTGCAATCTCCTCATGCCACTTGTTTTGTTTCTTACTGAACTGTAGTTGAATAAATGTTTAAACTATATTTCAGATTAGGCTCAAAAAACATTTTTGTTTCATATTTTTTGTCCCTGTGGAGCATCCCAGACCAGGCAAGTTAGTAGAGGGTGCAGTTTACTCACATCATATAAAAATAGGCTGTTCTCATACTCCGTTTTTATCTAAACTTACGAAAAGTAATGCACTGTAAGTCGTATATATCCCACGAAATCAGTGCACATTTAGTCCAAGTAATTGTGAACCAGGAAGTATAAAGAGTGACAAACGCCGTGTAGGGAGGAGGTTGTGGTGGATGGGTGGGTGAAAAAAATCACAGGTCTTCAGCCCAGGAGACTGGTGTTCATGTCCCATTTGAAACCAGAAGTCAAACCTAACTTACATACTTCAGTTAAACCTCTTCTGTAGTTAAATTAACCCAAACGTCGACTTTTTTGTCAATAACTTCCGTACGTAAGTTACGCAACTTCTGTAATTATATTAACCCATATGTTGACTTATTTGTCACATAACTTCTGTACTTAAGTAACACAACTTCTGTAGTTATTTTAACCCAAACATTGACTTAGTTGTCACATAACTTCCATACTTAAGTAACACCACTTTTGCAGTTATTTTAACCCAAACCACGATCTTTTCCTAAACCTAACCAAGTAGTTTTGTTATGAAGACGGAAGATTATTTTGAAAAGACTGTATGCATGTAACGTGCGGAAATGGACAGGTGTTGCTGGACATTCGTAGGAGAATGCATGGAAAATAAGGAATAACTTTTCTTAAGAAATCATACAAACCGTTGTGTGAGGATACGTTGTCTCAAAATACAGTAGCCTTTTTCTGCCATTTGTAACAACCATCATGCAAAAACAATCCGATGCTGCACGATGAACTAAACATGCGTTGTTGAAGACAAGGCACACTACAGTGTCTCTCTTTTGAATGTAAATCAGCAGATATTTTACATTGTACAGTGAGTATTCACAGCATTATCCTGCAATGTTAAGCACTGCAGATAGAGGGAAAGTAGTGGGAGGACAAGAAAACAATTGCACATATTTAGAGTGTGCAATCACGTCATATGACCTTTGTCACCTTTCTGACTGACACATGTTGTTCCCAGAGACAGATTGATACTTCTTCCGTGTTCTTGCAGTCAGCGTACTGTATCTTGTTTCTGCTGCATTTTTCCTTGCGTGTCAAGAGTCACGTAGACACATCCGTCATCCGACTGTGTCGACATGTTGGCATGTTGGAACTCAAAATGTAAAGTCATATCAGTAATAGAAATGCTCAAACCTCTGCTTTTATCATCTCATTGCTACGATAACCCCAAACCTTTCTTTATTCCAAATAAGTCCTCATGAGGACAGAGCTGTCAGGCCATCAGCAGCCATGCGGTACAAAGTGAGTCTTGGCCATGTCTCCGTCTCACTCGTTGGACTCCTCCATGAATAGAGTGTTCACAAGCCGCCTCCAATGAGTATGAAAACACTGTGTCGCCTAACACATAATCCACATCATAGGAAAATGGTGTTTGGTCCCGCGGCAGCGTGACATCACTCAGTGTTTCCCCTACTTGACCTTTGTCAGATGGCAGCGCCGAGAACCCGAGGGGAGGGCTCTGCCGTCGAGCAGCTTGTGCCCGCTCGGACGTTCAATATCTAATATTTTCATAATGAGAAACAACCGAAAGCAGAACATAGAGAGTTCTGTATGATGTCCTTGCTTTCTGACTTGGTAATTAGTTGTGATAGTTGGGTAACGGATGCTCTGCTTGAAGGGACACCAAGAACATATTCACTGTTCCGTAACGTATAAGTCGTACAATGCTCAGACATTTCCACTCATTCGATTCTCCAAACCATGAGAACATAATGAAAGGCCGTCCTGGTAGCCTAGAGTTTAAGATGCATACCATATAACCTCAATGTACCCAGTTAGAGTCCAACTGGGGACTGTTGCTGCATGTCATACCCCACTCTCTCTCTCTCTCTCTCTCTCTCTCTCCACGTCTCCACGTCTGTAGCTATCCTGTCAGCTGACGATTCCCCGCATATGCACCCTGAGTTACTGAGCCAGAGCTTTCACTGTATCACTGAGCACCTTAGGAGCCTTGTTGTATAATCGTCATGCCTAACTGCCCCGCTAGTGGGGCAGCTAAGCTGAAATATTCAGAACTAGAATGGCAGAGAGCGCAGACCTCTGCCAAGCTGCCTGAGTACGATTGCCCCCCCTCTCCGTTCAGCTTGCGCCATCATCCACGTGTATTTTTGTTTATGTTGAGATCAGCTGTACGTAGCGGAGCCTCGTAAAACACTTCATTCAAACTGGACAGAAACAAAGTAAAACTAATCTAAACTGTCGTTGTTACTCTTTCCAACAATCACCACGGTCGAGTCATGGTCGAACTCAACTGTAATTTCATCGAGTTTAATGTGAAAAAACGCTGAATCTACAGTTGTTCCCCCTTGCCCTCCACCGCCCGCTCTCTCTCTGTCTCTCTCTCTAAAGGAAAGAGGCAGGGTCATGCGTCATCAACGCGTCATCAGCTACACTGCGCATGTGTTTTACCCAGAGGTCTTAATGTTTTGGCTGATCGGAACCCTTAAAGAAATTCCTGAATCCGGACCATGATCCAGATCGCCACCAAAATCTAATGGATTGTTCATTGTGCCACACCCCACCCCTCCAAAAAAATTCGTTCAAATCCATCGCGGACTTTTGGAGTAATCCTGCAAACGGACAAACAAACAAACCAACAAACAAACCAACAAACCAACAGCAGTGAAAACATAACCTCCTTCCTAGGCCTTCAGCCTAACAATTGTGCATTTTGTGATAAAATGAACAAATTTGGCACAGACATATGTTTATATGCTATAAGAAGATATAGATATCGAAGTGCTGCAAATTTGGTCCCTGAAGGCCATGGCAGCCATTTATCAAAATGGCCACCAAATAGGTGCTATATATTCCTAATTCCTGCAGAAAACTGATTTTATGACTCTTGATGATTTCCAACACCTGTTCGAGCTGATTAGATCAGATGTCAGAAGATCACAGACATGTTTTTTCCCCTCTTTATTTTTTTTAACGGTGCTTTTTAAAAGGTTTTAACCTGCGAAAAAATGTGAAAACCAAATAATAGGAGCATGGTCACCTCAGGATCAAACTTCACCCCCATGCCTTCATAGGCATGTATGCAGCAATATCTCTGTCATTTTTACTGCTCATGAAAAGTGAAAAGTACCGATGGAAAGCTGAAGATCTTGCCGTTCTATAGATGTATTGGTTGTCATTCTATCATGAAGGCAAGGGGGTGAAGTTTGACCCTGAAGTGACCATGCTCCTTTTATTGGGTTCTTTTCAGGGTAAAGGCTTTTAAAAAGTACCCTTAAAAAAAATAAAGAGGAAAAAAACCATGTCTGAGATCTGATCTGATCAGCTTGAACACAACTTGGAAATCATCAAGAGTCATAAAATCAGTTTTCTTCAACATTTTGAAATATTAAGCGCTTGTTTGGTGGCCATTTTGAAAATTTACAGCTTAAGAACGTCCCGTCGTCCCGAGGCCGAAAAGAATATGATCAGGGAGGATGAAAATTAATTTTGGGACTAATTTGGGACGGGAGTTGAAAGAAAAATGCCTGTTTCATTGGAATGAACGGCGATGAAAATTACAGTATGTTTTGTGTAGCGCACCGTTATTATTAAACCTCCGTTAAACATATACACACACAGGAACTCACACACAGCACATATCGCCGGCCTGTGATTTACCGCCAGCCACAGCGGCAACGGAAAATCATTCCCAAGTCAATAAGATAAACTTTCTAGTATTAATGTTAGACTGTTTGATGTTAATGGTAATGTTACAGTTAACGCTCGCTAACGGGTCAGCAGCCGACGTTTGCATTTACAGTGAGTGAGCTGACGATAACGTTACGTTAACTATGAGGAGTCAAAACTCTGCAACAGCTCAAATCTTCTTACTAATCTTAACCACTTATTTACTTACTTACTCCTCTTTATCCCCTATGGGTAATAAGGCTGTAATGAGATCTCTCCGATCACATTTCGACCGTACCAACATGCTGCTCCTCTCCCCACGACAAGTGCATCTGGTCCCGCAGCTTCTCCGACTTTAAGACGCTCAGCTAGCAGGGCCGGTTCTAGCTTTTTGGGGGCCTATATGCAAAATCGTGTTTTTTGACCAAAATGCAACTTTTTACAATTAGAAAATATTTAAATTTAACTTAGCAGCATTGTTAACATCAAAATCAAAACAAACATACAAATTATAAATAAAAAAACACATTAAATGGCTTTTTAAAATAAAAATAAAAAGTTTTGGATACATTATAAATTTCTGAACAAAATAAACCACGTTTGATGTTCGATTTATATTAAAGGTAACTTTGAATGATTAACCAGTGGTAATGTAGAAAAACAAAGATTTTAAATTTGGGACGGTCCACTTTCATTCCTCAGGGGCAAAATTTGCAGTGCCCCCAAAATCAATATCTTTTCATCTCTTCATCTGTGCCAAATTTGTTACTTTTATCGCAAAATGCACAATTGTTATGTTTAACTGCCCTGCTATTATGGGGTTTAACAGCCCATCTGGAGCTAAAACATGACAGTAACCTGAGCTGGAGCTCTGAGGTTTTTCACAGGACGTCATTCTCATGCACATGAGTGCAAAGCTTTAAGAGCTGAACGTCTCTGTTACTGTTTGTATGAATCTCTTCCTCCCCTACCAGGATTGTATCTAACCACTTTCCCCAAGTTTCTTCTATTGAAATCAATTCTGATTACTTTCAGTAGTTTTACAGCCCTCGCTGATATATGGACTGCCCCCCCTCCAGCCCCCCTAGAGCCTCACAACCCCCTGCTGCTACCAGCTGACGGGGAGAGAGGGAGGAAGAAAATAAAAGCAGGGAGGAAAAAAAACAAGGCTTCTGGGAAAACAAACACTAGTCCTGCTTCTTGGCACTCGTCTCTTAACCCTTTCACTGACTCTGGAAAACACAACGATCTGTCGGAAGGTGGTTATTCAGGAGTTTTATCCTGAGGGACAAATGACAGAACTTTCATTAGTTTTTAATAGCATTTTCATTTTTTTATTGCAAATACATATACAAAAGGTTTCTTTAAAGACAGTACAAATACATGGCAAGATCACAGAAGAAGAAAAACAAGAGTATTGGGAACATCAGTTCTTTGATATTGAGAGAAAAAGGAAATGGAGCTCGTCGAGCAGAAAGGTTCGACGGCCCCTCTGGTGATCGCACGAACGAAAAAAAAAGCCCAACAGAAAAAATAAAACCTTGTAACTGAGATAACATTTTCCAGTTCTTTCCGCCATAGTTTAAAAAGTCCAACTCAAAGGAAAATTCACAAATAAAAAATACACAATTCGTTAGATAGCCCTCCTCCCCCCCTCCCGACCCCTCAGAAAAAAAGGCAAATACATACTTAAAATAGACATTTAGATAAGATAAATAAAAAATAAAAACATACGATTACAGCGTGTACCATTTGTTTCTAAGTACCCCCTGGGTTGAGAATAAAACATTCTTAAAAAAAAAAAGGGGAAATTATATGCCGTCTACATTTGCAAAATTCATTACTTATAAGAATAGTATGCAAAATAATTACTTTGAAATAAAATTAAAGCTAATAAATAAATGAACTGAGGGTTAAGGGAGTGTTTTGGACACCAGCATGGTGGGAGACTGCACTGGGGGAGGGGGAGGTGAAGGGGTCAAAGGTGACTTCCTGTAGCTGTCAAACACACGCTGTTGGACGGTAAGTGTAATCTCAGCTGTGGCCATTGCACGCACACACACACACACACACACAGACACACACTCACATGCACGCATACAAAAAGTGTAAAAAATCCAAGGCACGGATGGTGGAAAGGGCTGCAGTCTCCCTCCGTCGAGACAGCGCGGCAGCGTTGTGAAACCAAGCCGCCTCTCTCTTTCTCTGTATTGCCTAATAGCTTTTCAGATGGATGATCATGACACATAACTCTAAGGAAACAAATCAACAGCTTAAATACAAACCATACTTGCTGAATGGTACCAAGCAAAACATAACAAATAAAACAGAAATCCTTGTATGAAATCGAAGCAGATAACGGCGCCACCGTGAGTGGTTAGCTGCTGAACTGTTTCAAATATAAAGCTTTTTGTTTTATATCTACAGGTACAAATAATTAACCCCCCCACCCCACCCCCACCCCATGGGTTACAAACTGCCAGCGTATGAAGGAATAAACCAAAAACAAAAAGAAACATACACAGTACCTACTGGAATATCAACAATCAATAAGTCCTCACAGAGGATTTTTCCTAAGTCTCTTCATCTCTCTAAAAATATATATATAGTTTCTATCAATAGCAAGGCACGACGTGAGCCAATCACAAGTCCAGCTCCTCTTCTTCTCCTTCGTATTCAAGTGTCTGAGTCAGGGAGCGGAACTCTCCCTGCGGTAAAGTGTTCTGTATGTCAGATATGTGTGTGGCTGTACATGTCTGTGTTGTCTCTCTCAGGGTCTGGTGAGCTGGGTGTAAACCGGAGCCTGGTCCCAGTGCCCGGGGCTGCTCTGAGGGATGGAGGGCACCCCCGTGTTGTCGGCGATGGGCGTGTACATGGGCCTCTGGCTGGGGCTGCTCATGTAGCTGAAAGTCGAGTACAGCCCCGAGCCCTGCCCCGCCCCCGCGTGGCTGTAGTAGGACGCGGCGGCGTTGGCGGCGGCGGCCCCTCCCCCCTGGTGGTCGGGGGAGTAGTCATACTGCTGCGCCCTGGAGATGGCCGGGTAGGAGGAGGAGGGGGGGCTGTAGTGCTGCAGGTTGAAGGGGCTGTAGGCGACGTGCTGCGGGGAGCCCTGCTGCTCGGTGTAGTGGCTCGGGCTCAGCTGCTCCGTCTTGATCTGGGTCCTGTGCTGGTTCTGAGCCGCCTCGGAGCCTCCGCTCCCCAGAGGGGTCAGAGCGTGCTGCTGCTGCTGTCCCTGCTGGTTCTGGCTTTTCGCCAACCAGGCTGCGGCGGCTCCCGCCTGCGGGCTGACCGGAGCGCCACCGCTGCTGCTGATGCTGTAGCTGCCAGTATAGGCAACCGCTGCAGCGTTGCTAGCAGAGCCCGGGTGCCCATTGGGCGGGAGGTACTGGTCGAACTCGTTGACGTCGAAGGTCTCGATGTGGGAGATGACATCGCTGCTGAGCTCGCCGATGTCCACGTCGCGGAAGTCGATGTTGAGCTGGCGCCCGCCGGGGCCCTCGGTCAGGGAGCGGAGGCCACCTTCACGCTTTAGGTCCATCTTGCCTGAGCTCACATCAGTCTTTGGGGTGGTGGGGGGGGTAGGGGGCCCCTGGGAGCCTGGAACGTTACAAAAAATATGACACAGATTAGATTTTTGTTTCTACCTTTAAGCTATTTTTAACCAAACCAATCAGATTGGGGAATGATTCAACTTGTTATGACTTTTTGAATGATCTTCAGAGAATAAAGGGGAGAACATGAGGCGTTCAAACCAGCACTGAGGTAAATATCTGACTACTTAAATAAACTGAAAACCACTTCTCTCCTCCTGCTCACCTGAGTGCTCACTAGGAGAGTGCACCTCTCCCATGCTGGAGGCCGGAGAGTCCGCCTGCTGCAGAGCTTTGAAGATGGCGTTTGGTGAGATGTGCGTCTGCTCGCTGCCGTCCTCCGACTCGCTCTGCCCGTTCTTCACAGACTTCCTCCGCCGGGGCTGGTACTTGTAGTCCGGGTGATCCTTCTTGTGCTGCACCCGGAGCCGCTCCGCCTCCTCCACGAACGGCCGCTTCTCACCCTCGTTGAGAAGTCTGCGCGTAAAAAGGGATAATTAATTAACCAAACAAATATTAACGGCGCTCTACTTTACTCTATTGCAACATAAACTATGTCAATAATTAAAGCCACAGAGCAGATTCAGTCTGCAGAGAAGATAATGTATAAATGTGCAAAAAAACAGAAACTAGGTCAAATAAAAGAAACAGCTTACATCCTAAACTGGTGCGTAAAAGCTGAGAAGCTGATTCCCACTCACCTCCAGAGTTTGCCCAGCGTCTTGCTGAGCTCGGCGTTGTGCAGGTGCGGGTATTGATCCGCCAGCTTCCTCCGCGCAGCCTGCGCCCACACCATGAAGGCGTTCATCGGTCTCTTCACGTGCGGCTTGTTCTTTGAAGATCCGTTCACGCGCACCGGCATGGGCACGAGGGTCCAGTCGTAGCCCTTGAGCACCT
This sequence comes from Sebastiscus albofasciatus, assembly GCA_916701655.1. Taxonomy (NCBI): domain Eukaryota; kingdom Metazoa; phylum Chordata; class Actinopteri; order Perciformes; family Sebastidae; genus Sebastiscus; species Sebastiscus albofasciatus. The sequence goes on along the minus strand of CAKAOI010044944.1, from coordinate 9,145 downwards.
GCGACACGGCCTCGCGGATGCACGCCGGGAACTTGTCGTCGTCGTCCTTCTTGAAGTCCCCGTCCACGTCCACGCCGAGCAGCAGCCCGTTCTCCGACGGCCGGGTGTTCTCGGTGTCGGAGCCCGAGCCGGACGGGCACGGAGAGCCCGCGGAGTCCTCGGACATGCTCGGGCTCGGGACGTCGGAGAGACACTTGTCTTGTTCCTCCGTCATCTTCAGGTAAGGGTCGAGGAGATTCATACGAACAACCGGGTTTGGTGCCAAATTACGCGTGAAACGGGTAGTTGGGGGAGTTGTTTCTGCTTTTCTCGCGAGAGGAAAAAAAAAGTCTCTAAATGGACTTCACCTTGCCAGGATGAGTTTGATACAAAGTCTTTCAACTGAGAGAGAAGAAAACTCTCTTCTGCTCCAGTGCGTAAAATGTGTCTTTACGCACAGACTCCTAGGGTGAGTGCGTTTTCTGCAAGCGGGTCCGCACTTGAAAAGGGCAAAAAAAAACAACACAAGCCAGCCTGTTTCAGAGTTTACCTTCAACTCTGCAGGATGAAACGGTAAAGTGCTCCTCTCTTCTCTCCAAGTCTCCAAGTACAATCCCCAGGACGCGTGAGTGCTTTGAACTGCAGACGTTTCGCACGCGGGCTTTATAAGAACGTTGCCATGCCGCACAGGAAAACCCGAATCTGATTGGTCGACGGTCTGTGACGTCTGTGAAGTATAGGAATTTGATCCCATTTCACCCCCTCCTCTTCCACTAACCAGCCACACAAAACACACACAGACACTTTCTCTCAAACATACACACACAGACACACAGACACACACACACACACTGCCCACGAGCCAGTATATATGCTGTTTAATCCCGGCTGGATTTTCCTATAGATGCTTACAAGGCTGTGTATGGAAAGAAACATCTAATCAGACATGTGGAATCTATTTATTTATACTCTAATTGATTGAAAGTGATTTTTATTATGAAGGAAAACACTGAAAGAGAATAAATTAATTGCAAAAGACCCTAAAAATCAGTCCAAAAAGAAATAGTATCAGTACAACTATGCAATTTATGATATTTAGCTGCAATACATACTTTCTATTCCTACTTTTAAAACATTTTCTTGTGTTTCTAAGTGTCTTTCTCCACACTGGATCACTAGCTACAGTTACACCATGTGGTCAATAGGGGGAGACAGCAGTCTAGGAACCCAGCTTCCTCCCTATCCTTGCTGAGAGCAGGAGGAGGAGGAGGTGGAGGAGGGAGCTCCAGCAGACTGCTGCTGCAGGGCAACAGTTGCTGTCAAACATCAGCTCCTGATTTGTATCGCTCATCTCATTTCAACAACAGAGCAAAAGATCTGGTGAATGGTGAATTCTGTGAAATTTGCTGACTGGTCAAATTCCACACTGGCCTTACCTTTTTTATTTTTATCAAAAGTTCTCTATAAAGTTGATTTTAAGAGTTGTGGTACACAGTATTACAACTTTTTATACATTTTGGAATCATCAATATCTGAAACTGAACTTACCTGGTATCCTTTGAAAGGAAACACTCATTTTATTTTTGTGCTTTTCTACTCGTCAGACATACATTTTTTGTAAATGGCGTAAAAAAAGTGTTGTAAAAGTTCATATATGTTATTCTTATCGTCTAAGACAGTCCAAAAAATATTAGTAAACATGAACGACTCTCTCCCAAATCAAAAAACTAGAGTGCCAAAACTCAAACTTGTGATGTCACAAGAGGGTAGCCCCACTGACTAGCTCACGGCTGCTGCTCTGCACTGCGCTCATACGGCGGTTACAGCTGATAACGCCGTCCCCAACAGAAATGCTCCCAATCTTGCATTTAGCACCTTTTAAGTAAAAGTACAGAAGTATTATCTGCAAAATATACAAAATAAAAGTACTCACTATGCACCAGAATGACCCCTTTCAGAGTTATACTATCACATATTACAAAATTGCATTAATGTTGCTGATATAAATATGTAATAATCTTTTTATTGTTGGAGTAGAGCTCATTGTAACTACTTTACATACTGTTTGGTAGTTTAATTTGTAGCAATACATCAAATTAGATGTTTTGAATAGAAAATCTTAACCAGCAAAGTAACTAGTAGGTCTGATTTAACTGTTAAATATGTGTAGTGGAGTAAAAACTACGATATTTTGCTCTAAAATGTGTTGGAGTAAAAGCAGAAAGTTGCAGAAAATAGAAAAAAAAAGTCCTCAAAATTGTACTTAAGCACGGTACTTGAGTAAATGTACTGTCTTCTACTGACAACTGCATGAATATACGTCATCTATGAGTGTATTTTCACCTCAAACACACTCTCCCTTTGTCCTCTCTCTTCAGCCAAACACAGTGCAACTCTCCAAATCCCAGTAATATGAGGTGCTCTGCACTGGTCACCGATGGTAACCTGCCTGCACACGCCCCCCCTCTGATTGTTTATTATGCTTTGTGGAGATGTGGAAATGTAAATCTCAGTTCAGCCTAATGTGGACAACATGTGCTACCTGAAGTCGCCTTTTAATAGCTCACAGATGGCAGGTAGAGAGCTAATTTCACTGCTCTGCTGTGTAGCTGCACACACAGACACCCACAGGCCTTTTTGTTCAACAGATACAAATCTTTTTTCTTTCCCTCCCTGTTATGTTGCTGGTTTACTGCTCAAACTCTGAATCACTCAGTAATTCTCTCTCTCCCTGACCAATTAGGCCTTGTGGTCTCCAAACACTACAGCCTAACATCGGCGGCCTCCTTCGTTCCTCCGGGCCCGGTTTATTTACACGAGGCATGCTTATTTAAGATACTCACTTTGAACACAAATAGAAGGGAGCAGTTTGGCTCCGCGTTAATAGCTCGTGGGACGACGCTGTGGTCGTGTGCGCGCTGCGTGCCGTTATACACAAGGCCACCGAACCGTGTTTGCTTGGAGAGCTACAGAGGCTGAACGCATTGACTCACAGAGCGGCGGCAGAGGGGTGGAAAACATGGTGTTGCTATTGACAGAGTAAATATGGTTGATAGAGGACGGAGGGAGGAGATGGTGAGGTATAGAAGGGATAAATGGGAGTATCAGATGTGTCAATGAAAAAAGGGAAAGGGAGATAGAGAAGACAAGACAGCTAGTTTCAAGTTTTATTGATGCGTGTATAATGCAAAGAGGGCACCACAATCAGTAGTGGAAAGGTATACACAACACCAAGGAATTTTAAGAATGACAATGATAACCCATTAGAACACCACTCCCACTCCCCGACCCCATGACAAATATAACATTTCATAATATTACAATAAAAGACACATTTAAATAAATTAAATACTTTAAATAAATTAAATACTTTAAATAAAAATATATAAAAAATATATATTATAAATAATAATAAATATATAAAATATAATACAATAATATACATTTTAAGTGACAATGATTACCCAATAGAACACCCCTCCCCCATGAAAATGGTAATAAGAATAAGGATAATATTACAATAAAAGAAACAGATTAAAAAAAAACATAGAAATGAAATTGTATAAATAAATATTGAATACATAAATATATGTAAATAAATAATATATATATCAAATAGAATATAATATCAATTTTAAGAATCCAATGATAACCCAATAGAACCCCTCCCTCCATGAAAATAGTAATACGAATAATATTGCAATAAAAGACACAGATAAAAAGAACATAAATAAATGAAATTATGTAAATAAATAATAAATACATAAATATATGTAAATTGATATAAATGTAATATAATAATATAGATTTTAAGAATGACAATGATAACCCAATAGAAAACCCCCTCCCATGAAAATAGTGATAAGAATGATATTATAATAAAAGACACATTTAAAAAAACAAAACATATATTCAATTATATTAATAAATATTGAATGCATAAATATATGTAAATAAATAATAATACATATAAAATATAGTATAATAATATCAATTTTAAGAATGACAATGATAACCCAATACAACATCCCCCGTGAAAATGGTTATAAGAATAATAATAATTATACAATAAAAAACATAGATTAAAAAATAAATAAATGAAATTATATAAATAAATAATAAATAATGAATACATAAATATATGTAAATAAATAATAATATTTACTGTATATAAAATATAATTTAAACACACATACATTAAATGTATTAAAATGAGAAATTTAAAATAAAAATAAAATAACAAATTATTTGATAAATTAATTTATTAATACAAATAGAAAATTTAAATAAATACAATAAAATTAAATGAAAATATTTTAGACCCAAAATATAATATAATAAAATATAAAACCTAACTAATACATGACAATTGGAAAGAAGGACAACTACGTGAATGAACCCTTTCCTTGTTCACCATTAGTGAAGAGCAGTTGTTCAGCTGTCACCTAGCAGATCTGCACACCTCATGTAAACACATGTATGACCTCCACTCCCACGTGACATCTTGTCAAAACTGTAAAAAATAAAAATAAATAACTAATCCGAGATCAGCATATGGTTGAACACTCCTCCTCCTCCTCCTCCACATGTCACACAGGCAAGTTAGACTCCAAAAATGATTCATATATCAACTGTTGGATAATAAATTCCGTACGTTTGACTCTCTAAAGTGAATATTTTATATCAGAATTGGAACTATTGCAAATTGTTTTCCTGCTTTCAACTAATTTCAGTCAAACAAGTTTCAAACAAACAGTTTGTGAGAGATCTGTCTGTGGTTTGAAAGCTGCTGCAGGATGAAAGTGCAGTCCACTCTGTGGTGTTTTAGGTGGCAGGGGGATGACCAGAGGCTGGTGGGTGCAGCAGGCGAGTAGGCAGGCAGGCAGGCAGGCAGGCAGGGCGAGGTCTTGGGAAACTTCTCATCTCGACTTGGAGCTACAGCGTAAAAAATTTGAGCAAACAGTGGGAGTCAACTGCTAAACCCTGTCTGCTTTTCTTTGGGAGTCCCATTGGGCCTGCTTTGCATTTCTGAGCTTCACAGCTATGGGGAGTGACAGATGTGTGTCCAGCTTTCTGATATACATTCAATTTTAAAGGTGCAACGTTTGCCAAATTAAACATTAGTATATTGATTTAAATTTACTTGTATCACCCTGGTATAATAACCATAACCCAATGAAATTCTTCATGAGAGGGTTGAAAGCATAGTATGTCTGAAGACATTTCCCACTTTTCCTGTTGTTTTCCATCAGAAAGGCCCTGTTCAGACCTGCCATTAATATGCGTCTTGAGTGATCGGATCACAGGTTGACAGCTTTAAGTGTCCACCTAATATATTATACCTGTATATCCGCATGCGTCTTGAGTTACCGCTTGTGATCTGATCTCACTTCGCCGCTCTACATGCAAATAAACACGTAGTAAACACACGGCTCATACAGCAGACGTTGTGACGTAATATTACATGAATGTCAGTATTAACATCCTACATCCAGCGGGGTAGAGAGCTTCAGAGAGCCGGGGATGGGAGCGGGTGAGCGGGAGGGCGAGTGTCAGCATCTGTCACTGTCACATCTCGGACAGTATGATAATAATGCACTTTGCATGCCTAGTCTGATAGTCTATAGATATGTAGTCTATAGATAAGAATAGTTTAATAAAATACAGTTGTACAGAATGCAGTAGAGCACAGAAGCTGTTTCCCTGTTGTGAGGCTGACAAGTGCTTGCATCTGCCTGTCTATTCACCTGAGGAGCGCAGAGACCTGTAGATCATCAGTTGAGTAAGTGGCCCTGCTTAAAGAATGCGGCCCAGACCACCTCTGAATGTGGTCTGAGTGAGCGGATCTCAATGCGTCGTCAATGTGTCTTGTGTGCGTTCACACCTGCACTTAGAGCTGTCGACTTGTGATCCGATCACTCAGGACGCCAGTTAATACCAAGTCTGAACAGGGCCTAAGAGGATATACGCTGCGGTCACGGAATGTCAGCAGAATGGGACGAACCAGAAAACCTCCCAGTGTTATCAAACTTCTTAAACTATTCCTGCAGCATGATTGGTACTTTTTCTGTCATGTATTCATGATCCATATTCAGTATATTCTTTTCAACATAACTAAATACAGCACTTCAGAGTTGTGGTATTGCATACTCCTACTGTAGCTCTAAAGCTCAGCAGGGGTACTTAGTGGTTGGTTGGAACATACTGAACATACAGTATGAATGAAACAAAACAACATCAAAACAGCATCAAACAACAAAACTACTTGGTTAGGTTTTGTAAAAAATTGTGGTTTGGGTCAACATAAGTACGCTTGTTATGTAACTTGCATAACTTGGCATTACGCCAAACATAGCTCTGTGTACATATGTGAGTCAACCGGAAGTTAATTCATTCCTATAGGAACCTCTGTGATCTCCGATGTGTTTGTGAAACTCCTCCTTCCATTTCACTTTCACTTCACAATCTGCTGTTTGTTCATGTACCGTGTTCACAACATCAAGTCACATTTGCACTGTAGAAATTGAGTATTGTTTTTTTCCTAAGCCTAACTAAATGGTTCAGTTGCGTAATCCTAAGCAGGTTTTTTTTTTTTTAATTCACAACATTAAGCACGTGTTTACTGCAACCGAAACGTGACGCCGAGGGGTCTGACAAAGCGTCAGTATGTGAAAAGTTGTGATGAGAACGTGTTGGTAATTTGCATCGAGTATGTTGAAAAAAATCGAACGTTTGCGGCAGATTTCGGACAGACCGTATACACTGTGTGTTAAGTTAAATAACAAAAGTACGGTAAAATAAGTCGTTGACTTTTCGTTTCACAAAGGACGTGAACTGTGGTTTCCTGGGTGAAAGTCCTGTGTTTGTTTGACCCAACCATCCACCCCATGGAGTTTGTCACTCTTTATACTACGTCACCTGACTTCCTCTTTTGCTTCAGTCATATTTACTACGGCCACTAGAGGTCTGCATTGTCTTCTTGTATTGGTATCGATGATCAACAATGTGAATAGATGATAACAGCCTTTTGAACTACTAGTACTAGTAGGTGTAGCAGGCCCCTTCTAACCCATATCTATGAAGCTGATAACCGCTGATAACGGCCATTCAATTGGATGATAACATTTGAAGCAGCTACATTTGTATTCTCATTGGAGTATTTCTGGAATATTGCTGTGGAAAAACCACATCCTTCCCCTATTTACTGTAGCCTGGTTCCAGACCTGTGAATCTACTGTATGCCCACATCTCTTTTTTTTCTGCAATTAAAGTAGATCTGTAGTTGTGCTCATTGAAACAACCAAGCAGATCAGAGCTTTGTAGGTGGTAAGATGTTATCATTCCTGTGTCGGAGCCAAAAAAAGAGTAACAACATCCGTGAGAAATTATGACATAAAAATGGCGACAAGCATGGACGAGATTGGCGCAGATGTACAAGGTCGATTTACAGAAATAATAGTACATGTATGGGTATATTTTAGGGCTGTCAATCAATTAAAGTATTTCTTTGCGATTAATCACATGATTTTCCATAGTTAACCGCGATTAATCACATTTTTGTATCTGTTCAAAATGTACCTTAAAGGGAGATTTGTCAAGTATTTGATACTCTAATCAACATGGGAGTGGGCAAATATGCTGCTTTATGCAAATGTATGTATATATTTACTATTGGAAATCAATTAACAACACAAAACAATGACAGATATTGTACAGAAACCCTCACAGGTACTGAATTTAGCATAAAACAATGCTCAAAACAAGGGCCAACAGGCAACAACAGCTGTCAGTGTGTCAGTGTGCTGACTTGACTATGACTTGCCCCAAACTGCATGTGATTATCATAAAGTGGGCATGTCTGTAAAGGGGAGACTAGTGGATACCCATAGAACCCATTTTCATTCACATAACTTGAGGTTTAGAGGTCAAGGGACTCCTTTGAAAATGACCACGACAGTTTTTCCTCGCCAAAATGTAGTGAAAGTTTGGAGTGTTATTTAGCCTTCTTTGCGACGAGCTAGTATTACATGGTTGGTACCAATGGATTCCTCAGGTTACCAGTATTTTCACCCTAGCTTTAAAACTGAGCCCACTACAACCTAATAAATCTCAAACAAATTTGCGTTAATTAGTTATTATTGCGTTAACTTTGACAGCCCTATTTTATTTCTATCATCCCTGATTGATGTGAGTTCATTAAATGATTGTATAATGCTACAAACTGCACCTTTAATAAAATGATGAACATTTAATTTCTGTGGCAGTTGTGTAATGTGTTAACAGTGAGAGGATAAGAGCTATTCCAATACCTAAGCAAGAATCTGAAGGAAGCATCTCATTTCTTGGTGCCTGTAGCTTTCAGATAGGTGTGATGTGCCGTTCTCAGAAGAACCGGGAGTGATTAATAGCCGCCGCGAGCCCATGTGTGTCTGTTCCGCTCTGATCTGAGCGTCTGGGCAGCGGGTGTCTGTTGACTGAACGTCATTCTGCTCCTTGTGCTGTTTAAACAACACTTAGAAAAGACCCAGGCAAACTCCTGAGGAGGATCGCTCAGTCTGCCATCCATCACTGACCCAACTCCTGCTGCCAGACTCTCCCTCCACGGCTCCGTTTCTGTCTCGAGATTTCACTTTCCCTGCTTTTTTTTTTTTTTTTTTTGCTCTAAAATGATTAGCTAAGCAAAAACCTGGGCTGAAAATCATCCCAAGAAAAATCCCATCCAAAAGTTAGCGAGTCCTCTCCAGACTAAAATCCTGCAGAAAACAGACACTTCATGCCGCTGGACGCATTTCCCAGCAACCTGAGTTGTCGCTGATTAAAATATGTGCATTAGCTGATCGTACAGCGCGGTGCAAGAGGTTGGAGGAGCGAGAGAGGAAACCCAATCCAGTCGAGCTGAGTCGAAAAAGCCGCAGAGGAGTACCGTTTCCCTCCAAAGATATGGCTTGTGCAAACAGCCCCTTGCTTTAACAATAACAATGGTCTCACCCAGCCAGGCCAAGCTAACTAATGACAGATCCACACCTTAATGCTGAGCAGTTGTTTGGGTTTAGGCGAGGGAGGATGTGTGTGTGTGTGTGTGTGTGTGTGTGTGTGTGTGTGTGTGTGTGTGTGTGTGTGTGTGTGTGTGTGTGTGTGTGTGTGTGTGTGTGTGTGTGTGTGTGTG
>CAKAOI010044940.1:0-11016 GCA_916701655.1 Sebastiscus albofasciatus | reverse complement strand
TACAAGTATACAAATATACAAATACATGTACTCAATTTCACCAGTGGATTGAGCAAGTTATTATCTGTTGGTCAACACACCTCCTGCTTTCCAACTATCTAGTGCGAAGCAGCATCCTGTTTGTCAAATCAAACTGACGACACGTTTGTTAATCTGACTGGTTTCCACACACTTGTTGAGACATTTCACCCAAAACCACATGTGAACCTCATGGTGGCGCTAGAGGGAAGGTCAGAGGATCACCCAAGTCCTGAAGATTCATGCACTGACACCATAGACGGTATATAAGAAGTGGACGTACAGTAGTCACCTTGACGTCACCCACTGGTTTGTGGGCTGCCGCTTTGAAGCCTTGAGTTCAGCATTTTGGCCATCGCCATCATCGTTTTTTTTTGCAACCAGAAGTGACACGAAAGGGCGGAGCTAAGCACAACCGAACACTGAATAAGGTATTTTTAGGAGACCAGAATGTTACAATTAACTTTCATGAAGTGAAAACACACTGTGAAAGGGTAAAAGTTGTAAGATGAAAACACAGACAACTCCCAGACCGGACAACGCCGTGGTAGCGACCTGTCAATCACAAGGTAGCCCCGCCCTAAAGCATCCCCTGCTCTATGGTCTATCTGACTCTAAATGGGACCATAATTTACTAAATGAACATCATGCTGTATTGAAGAAGACTTGAAACTAGCGACTGAGACCATAAACTCATGTTTACAATGTTTACTGAGGTAATAAATCAAGAGAGTAGTAGGCTCATTTCCTCATAGACTTCCATACAATCTGAATTATTTTTGCAACCAGAGGAGTCTCCCCCTGCTGGCTGTTAGAAAGAATACAGGTTTAAGGCACTTCAGCATTGGCTTCACTTCTCAGGCCCACTGACTGAAACAGTGAAATAAAAGTGTTGTCTGAATGTAAAAAAAACACAAAGATTCAGTTAGAAGATACAAACAGTGAGAGCTGAACTCAGAGAGACTTTTAAAAAGTTGGAAAAACCCTGTAATGTTCATTTAATGGACACAAATGTGACTCCAAATTAGATGCTAATGTTGCTCCCTGTGTGTAAATAGGCACCAAGTTCAACATATCAACTTAACAGGTGATGATGTTGTGTTCATTACCTGAGGGAGGCCAGTGCAGGTCCCTGTTTAGTGGAAGGAAAAACATGGTGCAGGTAGTCACTCAGCAACTTCTCGTTCACGATACCTGACAGAAAGGGAGACAATCAATAACTCCCAACAACCTGTGTCTGTACCTGTGTCTTCATCTCACCTGTGTCTGTACCTGTGTCTTCATCTCACCTGTGTCTGTACCTGTGTCTTCATCTCACCTGTGTCTGTACCTGGGTCTTCATCTCACCTGTGTCTGCACCTGTGTCTTCATCTCACCTGTGTCTGCACCTGTGTCTTCATCTCACCTGTGTCTGTACCTGTGTCTTCATCTCACCTGTGTCTGTACCTGTGTATTTATCTCACCTGTGTCTGTACCTGTGTCTTCATCTCACCTATGTGACCTGTATCTTCATCTCTCCTGTGTCTGCACCTGTCTCTTCATCTCACCTGTCTGCGCCTGTGTCTTCATCTCACCTGTGGTTCTACCTGTGTCTTCATGTCACCTGTGTCTCTACCCGTGTGTCTTCGTGTCACCTGTGTCTGTACCTGTGTCTTCATTTCACTTGTCTGACCTGTATCTTCATCTCTCTTGTGTCTCTATCTGTGTCTTCATCCCACCTGTGTCTTCATCTTACCTGTGTCTCTACCTGTGTCTTCATCTCACCTGTGTCTCTACCTGTGTCTTCATCTCACCTGTGTCTCTACCTGTGTCTTCATCTCACCTGTGTCTCTACCTGTGTCTTCATGTCACCTGTGTCTCTACCTGTGTCTTCATGTCACCTGTGTCTCTACCTGTGTCTTCATGTAACCTGTGTCTCTACCTGTGTCTTCATGTAACCTGTGTCTCTACCTGTGTCTTCATGTAACCTGTGTCTCTACCTGTGTCTTCATGTAACCTGTGTCTCTACCTGTGTCTTCATCTCACCTGTGTGTCTTGTTTCGTTAGAAATACATAAATAATGTGTTTTTTTCTGTATGTGACCTGTATGTGACACAGAGTATTGCAGCAGCAGGTCATACCTGTGGCTTTGGGTTTGTCAGTGTCTGAAGCCAGTCTGTAGTTACGGCGGGTCAGAGCAGTGCCGCCTCCTTTCGAGCTCATACTGTCTGACTGGAGTCACCTGGACACCTGGACACCTGGACTGAACACTGCTGAGAAACAGAGGAGGGAGAAAACATAAAGAATGTCTATGGAGCTGATAATACTTCTGGACTTTTTCTGCTCTCCTCCCGATCAAGGCCATGGCTACCTCCCCCTCTCTCAGTACATGATTAGATTTTTATTATTATGGTGTCATGCATAAATAATATGTCCAGCCCAAACAGGCTTACAAGACAACATTATTCAGAAAAAGAGACAGAAAGCGTTGAGTAACAACATCAATTACAAATAATACTAAACCAATAAACCACCCTGATGTTTTTCCCAAGCTTTACAGTGACTATGACTATGGCTTCCTCGCTGTCCAAAGCAATCTCATATGACAAAAAAAGTGCAAAATGGAAAGAAATCACGGCCGCTGTAAAGACCTACATCACAACGCCGGTCGGCGTAGTTGAAAAGCCCGGATTCAAAAGACTCTTTAAGACACTTGATCCAAAATATGAACCGCCTAGTCGCACATTTTTTGTGGAGAAAGCTCTACCGGAGTTCAACATTTCAGTGAGAGAAAAGTTGGCCAACCAGCTAAAAGAGGTGACCCACTTCTCCACAACTACCGATCTGAACGTCCAGCTAACAGAACCAAAGCTGTCAGCCTGAATAAGTGGACCAGGCAGTTTTGGCCACAGGCTGCACCTCGCGATGGGTGAGTCTTTCTACACTGCTGGAAAGATTATAATTATATGATTAATAATAATCAAGATCAGTGTATATGATGGCATTATAGCATTAGAATGTGCCAGAGGTAACTAAATTTGGGCTTTTATTAAAAAACAATTCTCCAGGGGGGCATGCCCCCGGACCCCGCTAGCTGGCTAATGTTTCCCTCTGGCTGGCTACTCCATATCCTTGTGGAAAGCCCTGATCGGGGGGCTCAACGAAATAAGAGCCAGGATACAGAGAGAACAACAAAATGAAAGGATCAGAGAAGCAGTGAACAAATTTGGGGAGAAGCAGCAGGTATGACAGGCGGAGCTGGATGTACAAAGATGAGGAGCTATAGGCAGACTATAAAACCTGCTGTAGCGGGCTCAGTTTTAAAGTTGGAGTGAAGATACTGGTATCATATGAAACTGGGCGACCTGGATTCGGGGTGAATGAGGGGTCCAATTTGGAAAGTCTGTCCCCCTGCCCTTAATTCCTAATGGCTGGTCGGCCTTTGAGAGGCTGATCTGGTGCCACCTGAGGACCCTGCTGACTGCTTTCCTGGACCTGCTGCAGTTTGCATACCAGCCAAACATCAGAGTGGAGGATGCACCTCAAAGAACTATTCTGACACCATTCCTCTTCACACTCTACACTTCAACTCCTGCCACCTCCAAACCACGACTCCTCATTTCTCTCCAAATGCTGACTTGTATAGTTTCTATTTTTAGTCTATTCATATGTTAGTCTATGTACCATCTCCTATTATATATTTCTGTTACTTTCTATCCTTATCTGTATTTATTTATGTCCTTATACTACTGCAACAATCAAATATCCCCGCTGGGGTTCAATAAAGGTGGATTTGATCCTTTATCTTTTACTACTGATACTTTAACTACAAGATTATGATAATACTTGTGTACTTTACTGGTGATACTTTAAATGAAGCTGATAATACATGTGTACTTTTACTGCTGATACTTTAACTACATGAAGCTAGCATTCAAAATGCTAAAAGTATTGTGAATCCAGGACTTTTGCTCGTAATGGAATAATGTAGTACAGTGCTGTACTGCTACTCTCAGTAATTAAAGGATCAGAGTATAACTTGTCTTGATGAAACAGGTATGTATACACACACACACCAGATCAAACCACAACTGTATAGCGTGCTAATATGAGCTAAGTTCAGCACTGAAATGAAGTGTTCTGTTTTTCTATCAAACATTTAACTGGATCAAGATGGGCTGAATTAACGGACACATCGCTGACAGTATATAGCATCACAGAGCTGCAATATGATACAGTATGGTCCATGTAGGCAGCTGGCTAACAGCTAGCAGCTAACAGCTAGCAGCTCAGTGACAGGAACACACTGTGATGCTAAGCAGCAGCAGCTGCAGCAGCTAGCAGCTAAGTGAAGACGACAAGCCGACAGCAGCTCCTACCTGCCGCTTCCTCACCTTTAACCGGGCCTCTCCTGCAGCTGCAGTCCGCACCTGGTTGCTATTATTCACAATACTGAAGATCAGCTGTTCTCCAGGCAGCTGTCGGGAGGAAAAGACTCAATTCTCCCACAACAGTCAACGCCTCTCACGTTACGGTGCGCCACATGGTACAAAATAAGAAGTTTCGCTTGGCAAAACGCGAGAGAAAAAGGAGACATCTAGTGGAAGTAGAGCTCAGCTCCTTTAGTTAAAGGAACAGTGGGTAACAAATAGGGGGCTCTGTATTAATAAGTATGCATTCTTTAGTGTTTAATCACATGGAAGAAGAAATGTTGTTTTTTCTTTATCTTAGAAGTGGGGGTGGGGGGTGGAGGGGCAGCTGTGAACTACTATAGTGGTCCACAGGGTTTGAAGAGACTGCGGTGTGGTGCTCCCCCGGAAGAAACATTTATGTTAAAGTTGAGTGCATCAATCTGGAGCACTTTGAGAATAAAATTACGAGTCTAGATCTATGAAGAACTTTGTGCTCTAGTAAACAATTTAATTAGGAATGCACCGATACCACTTTTTTCAGACCGAGTACAAGTACAAGTAATTACATTTGGGTATTCGCCGATACCGAGTACCGATACGAGTACTTCTCTGTGCCAAAAGATACTCGTTAACAGCCAGCTGGAGGGTGTGAGCGACACACGGGAGTCCCACATACGAGGTGGTGCGCCGCGACCGGCTCTAGGTCGGCTCGGAAAGGCTCGGGGCTGGAAAAAGTGTCACTGGGGCGGACTGTCCTCAGTGCGCCCCGACCGCGTAGTGCCGCCGGGGCGGGGCTCGGCCCGCGTAAAAGGTACCAGGAGTCTGCGGCGATGTCTGCAACCCACCCGACCCATCTTGAAACACGGACCAAGGAGTCTAACGCACGTGTAAGTCAGAGGGTGCAAGCAAAACCCCGTGGCGCAATTAAAATGAGGGCCGGCGTGCGCCGGCTGAGATGGGATCCTGGCCCTGCAGGGTCAGGCGCACCACCAGCCCGTTTCGCCCGCACCGTCGGAGAGGTGGAGCGAGAGCGCGTGTGATAAGACCCAAAAGATGGTGAAGAGAGGTTAACGTCACACTGCCGTAAAGTGGTATCGGTGCCGTTGTATCGGAGCCGTTTTGCGAGTGTGAGTACGAGTACATGAGCACAGTATTGGACCCGATACCCGATACTGGTATCGGTATTGGTGCACCCTAAATCTAATCATAAAGGTTGTATGTTTACGAATGCTGATGACAAAACAAAAAGTCACACAGCGTAACAGTCCGCCCCCGTTGACAGTCCCGTCCCTCGCCACAGGGAGAGAGGGCGGTCTGCGCAGCGAGAACTCAAGCAGCACCCGGGCAGCAGTCCTGAGGCCTGAGGCCTACAAAGCGAGTTCGACATACCCAGGGTATCTTCTCGTTATCTGGCTTCACTAACCCTAACAAACTAGATCTTGCTAAACTGTACTACGAAACTGGTTATCAACTCAGTAAATCAACCCAGGGTTTTCCAATCTCGTTATGAGCGCATTCACATGAACGGGGCAGTGTTTGCAGCATCTGACCAATCACAGACACGGACAAGTCTACAGACAGACAGAGTGGCACATTTAACAAAGGAAGAAACTATATTAGACAAATACGAAGAAGTTAAACACTTAATCCAGACTAAAAGTAACAGTGTTGAAGCTGCTAAATGTAGGAGGGACAGCTGGTAAAACAAAAAATTCCCGATGTGTGAATGCGTAAATTAACAGATTTATTAATTTAACGGAACACTCAAAAGTCAGATATACTCGCCTAAATATAAATAGCTTTTCAGAGTGTAATAGATGAATGGATTACTCATCTTTTTATCCTACCTTACCCTACAAATATTTTGTCATATCTATGACATCCTTTCACCTGCTTCCCCCTCTGTGGCGGTGTGAAACAGACTCAAGAGGAAGTTAAAAAATAAATATAAAAATATAATTCAAAGCGGTAAACACCCCTAGCATAAATCCAGCTGTCCTTCCTGTATTTGTCAGTTTAAACTGTGTTGTTTTTAGCCTGAAATATGACTGTAACTTCTTCATATGTGTGTGATATTATCATACAATCACCACACTGATCTCTGATTGGTCAGCAGGAGGTGTTTTCATACGAGTTGATCTCTTATCTGGAACATAACCTGCTCCGGAGCAGGTTAGCCGTTCAGCATCAGTTACCATGGATTTCTACCCCGGTAAGAAGTGAACCAGCTTTGTAGTACGGGAAACCCTGAAGGGTTAACCCTGAAGTTACCTCGCTAACCACAAATCCTGCTTCGTAGTACAGGCCTCTGGTGAGGAAAGCTGTAAAACTCATGGTCGGGCCTTTCAGCTCGGCCGCGGCGCAACGAACAATGCACCTGGCGAGGGCCAGCCCACCAGTTGGGAAGTGTAAAATATTTTCAGCTCATTATGAAACAGTAGCAGGCTGGATGTCAGATCACTTTGATTTCATCTGAATTAGGCTACACAATGGTTGACTATGATTGGATCAAGATCCACAGAACACTCTGCTCTGCCGATTGCAAAATGTGGATAAATATATTATTCAGTGATTTTTTAATAAGGCATCAACCTCGGGTTTACGCAGGTATTGTAAAAATAGCATTGAAGCATAAATAAAGCACAAATAAAGCTGATTCTTCAGTGGACACAGACACTGACAGTTTGTTACAAAGGCAATTTTGGTAATCACAATGAGAATACAATCTGCAGCTCCTACCTGTATAGACAGACAACGAAAACATGGTGTTACGGCATCTTTAAAGGGGCCTTTGGTAGGTGCCAACATTGCTTACGGCCATACCACCCTGAACGCGCCCGATCTCGTCTGATCTCGGAAGCTAAGCAGGGTCGGGCCTGGTCAGTACTTGGGTGGGAGACCGCCTGGGAATACCAGGTGCTGTAAGCTTTTTTCAGTACTCTTTAGAATCAGCAGAGGGTGCTGCTGATTCTTCAGTGGACACAGACAGGCGCCCATAGAAATATATAGAATGATGTGCACACTGTCAATTGCAGAGGTGAGAATGTAACTAAGTTGCTTGAGGTGCATTTTCAATTTTATGCTACTTTATACTTCATTACAGAGGGAAATATTATATCTTTACTCCACTAAATTTGTGATTGTTATTGCCACTTTGTACATTCAGATTTTACATTTAAAACTGATATTTTCATAAAATTTGGCACAGAATGATATATGAAATTGCTGATTAGACAGTGATGCATCAGTGACAATAATCCAATAATAGTTTTATAAAATAGCCTGTAAAAATGTAACACTAACAGAGATTGTTACAAATGCAATTTTGGTCATCGTAATGAGAATATTTGTTTGCGTTCCCAACAATCTGCAGCTCCTACCTGTATAGGCAGACAACAAAAACATGGTGTTACGGCATCTTTAAAGAGGTCTTTTGTAGTTACCATTGTTGCTTACGGCCATACCACCCTGAACGTGCCCGATCTCGTCTGATCTCGGAAGCTAAGCAGGGTCGGGCCTGGTCAGTACTTGGGTGGGAGACTGCCTGGGAATACCAGGTGCTGTAAGCTTTTTTCACGACTCTTTACAAACAGCAGAGAGCGCTGCTGATTCTTCAGTGGACACAGACAGGCTCACGTGGAAATATATAGAATGATGTGCACCCTGTCAATTACAGAGGTGAGAATGTAACTAAGCTGCTTGAGTGCAGGCTCAAGGTGCATTTTCAATTTTATGCAACTTTATATTTCATTGCAGAGGGAAATATTGTACTTTTTACTCCTCTACATTTGTGATTGTTATTGCCACTTTGTACATTCAGATTTTACATTTAAAATGTGATATTTTCATAAAATTTGGCGCAGAATGATACATGAAATTGCTGATTAGACAGTGATGCATCAGTGACAATAATCCAATAATAGTTTTATAAAATAGCCTGTAAAAATGTAACACTGACAGAGTTTGTTACAAAGGCAATTTTGGTCATCATAATGAGAATATTTGTTTGCGTTCCCAACAATCTGCAGCTCCTACCTGTATAGACAGACAACAAAAATATTGTACTTTTTACTCCACTAAATTTGTGATTGTTATTGACACTTTGTACATTCAGATTTTACATTTAAAACGTGATATTTTCATAAAATATGGCGCAGAATGATACTTGGTACTTTGGTAGGTACCAGTGTTGCCTACGGCCATACCACCTTGAACATGCCAGATCTCGTCTGATCTTGGAAGCTAAGCAGGGTCGGGCCGGGTCAGTACTTGGATGGGAGATCGCCTGGGAACACCAGGTGCTGTGAAGCTTTTTTTGGTTGGTATTAGTCTGTATTTGTTTTTAACTTTAAAAAAGATGATTGTCATAAAATACTTGATCATTGTATCTCCCCTGCCAGATAAGTATGAGTTGGTTGATATATGTCATTTTGAATATTCGTATATATCCTTTTATGTATTACAGTGATGTCATCGTCCTTTGATGGGATGTCATCGTCCTTTGATGTTGTCACACATGATGGAACATTAGGCTAGTTTGGGTAGACACTTGAAGCGTGCTGCTACAATACACTCACAGTTGACAATCTCTACTCAGTTGGATATTTGTAACACGCATATTTTTTTCCTCAAAATAAAGCTTTTTTTAAAGAATATGGTTGGTATTAATCTGTATTTATTTTAACTTTAAAAAAAGATGATTGTCATAAAATACTTGATCATTGTATCTCCCCTGCCAGGTAAGTATGAGTTGGATGAGTCAGAGACAGGGTGGTCATTCTCAGACACAGCACCCTGGCTTACAGTTCCAACAATGCAAAATCCTAGAGTTCAATGCCTTTAGCACTAGCTCACCTTGGCAAGCTGTTTCTGCCTCTAAGAAAGCAAACACAGCCCAGCAACGGCACAAAACCTGAAACCTCAGCATGTTAGCAATGGAAGAAGGTTTAGAGTACATTTCTTCCACAAAGAAAGAGCAACCTCGGAGAGGAGTACACACAAATGATTTGGTCCCATCCAAAAGACCACACCCACTTCTTGCTGCCATGGGGATCACGGGCAACTGGCATTGCTCAACACAGAGCTTCACAGCGTACATCAGACACTGCTGCACGGCAACACAGCCAGTTTTCTGGACATACTGCAAAAGAATCCAAAGGCCTCAAAATGAACATTGCCACAATCACGCTGACTAGGAAGCTGGATATTAGCATGCTGCGCAGCACATTTAAGTCCATCGCTGCCGAGGACTCCTTTCATTTAACTTGGACATAATGACCAGGGGAGAGCGCGAACGCAGTGCCCCACTACCAGAAAGTATGCAGTTGAGATTCCCACATTTGGGGAATTCACAGGGCTCAGCACACCCGGAGTGCAATGGCTGAGCCTCGACCTGGGTGAACAACATAAGAATTTTAAAAACAATTTTAAATTTAGTTTTCCATACGTCATTTCGAAAATTCGTCATATCCTTTTATGTATTACAGTGATATCATTGACCATTGATGTGATGTCATCGTCCTTTGATGTGATGTCACACATAAGGGAACATTAGGCTAGTTTGGATAGACACTTGAAGCGTGCTGCTACAATACACTCACAGTTGACAATCTCTACTCAGTTGGATATTTGTAACATACATATTTTTTTCTTCAAAATAATGCTTCTTTTCAAGAATATGGTTGGTGTTAATCTATTTGTTTTTATCTTTAAAAAAAAATGATTGTCATAAAATACTTGATCATTGTATCTCCCATGGCAGGTAAATATGAGTTGGATGCAACTCGCCTTGCTCAACACACTGCTTCACAACGTGCACCAGACACTACTGCACAGCATCACTGCTACTTTTCTGGACATTTAAATTTAGTTTTCCATACATCATTTTGAATATTCAAACATATCCTTTTTTGTATTATAGTGATGTCATCGTCCTTTGATGTTGTCACACATTCTGGAACATTAGGCTAGTTTGGGTAGACACTTGAAGCGTGCTGCTACAATACACTCACAGTTGACAATCTCTACTTAGTTGGATGTTTGTAACATACATATTTTTTTCTTTAAAATAATGCTTCTTTTCAAGAATATGGTTGGTATTAATCTGTATTTGTTTTTAACTTTAAAAGAAAATAATGTCTTAAAATACTTGATCATTGTATCTCCCATGGCAGGTAAATATGAGTTGGATGCAACTCGCCTTGCTCAACACACTGCTTCACAACATACACCAGACACTGCTGCACAGCAACACTGCCACTTTTCTGGACATTTAAATTTAGTATTCCATACATCATTTTGAATATCCATATATATTCTTTTATGTATTACAGTGATGTCATCCTCCTTTGATGTGATGTCATCCTCCTTTGATGTGATGTCATCATCCTTTGATGTTGTATTCATATGTATCCTTCTATGTAATACAGTGATGTCATTGTCCTTTGATGTGATGTCATCGTCCTTTGATGTGACGTCATCGTCCTTTGATGTGATGTCATCGTCCTTTGATGTGATGTCATCGTCCTTTGATGTTGTCACACATTCTGGAACATTAGGCTAGTTTGGGTAGACACTTGAAGCGTGCTGCTACAATACACTCACAGTT
>CAKAOI010044939.1:0-29448 GCA_916701655.1 Sebastiscus albofasciatus | reverse complement strand
TTTTTCATTTCTATATTAAAAGGACTGTGTGAATGTGTGGGCGAGTGCACCAGCTGTTGAAAGATGTTTACCAAACGTGAGTCTCCTGAGAACACACAAAACACACCTCCACTAAGTGTGCTACACCTGACTCTCCTCTCCCAGTCCTCTATGTTTCCAGTTCACGTTAACCAGGGTGCTGCTGGGTTGCTAATGAAATGTCAGCATCACCCGTGGGAACACACTCTGTTTAATTTACCTGCCGTATCAATAGTCTAACCAAATATTGCTGCTGTGGTCAAATCAATCTAGATGCAAACATCCATCTTCGTTTTTAATTGTTTCCTGTCTGACTCATCATTTCAAATCCACCTTTTTCCCATTTGCTTTCCATTATTTTATCTGTATCCTGTGTTTTTCTTTTTGTCTCTCGGCCGCTCGCCCTCTGAGTGTTATCTTTGCCTGCATCCTGTGTCTTTCATTGTAAACATGTTGATGACCTTACAGTGTTTTTATGATTGCTTTGTGCTCAGTTCGCGCAACAGAGCTTCTATGTGCCAGCAAGAACCAAACTGAATCGCTAAAGCACTGAAATATTGCAGGTGTTTGCAAATATTGCTTCTCATTTTAACATCACTACCCTCTATAGAAATATAATTACTAATTACTTCACATCTGAAATGTTTGGGAAAAGGGAATGCACAAGAAATAGTTGAAAAATAAATTAAATTTTTTGCCTTTTGATTACTTTCAATAGGTTTTAATCGAGGCTCGGTTGCAGTTGTGTAAATTGTTCAGTAAATTTGTATTTTCCTGCATATTAGCACTATATTTAAATAATGAAAGTTACAAGTGATTGAAATAAGGTGTCTTGAATAAAAACAATCTTTGTGATCCATTCATGAACAGAAAAAGCAGTGAAGTACAGTCAGAATGACCATTTTGTGTACGATTTACGGCAGTGTAAAGTCATCAGCAGAGGTCTCCAACACGTCGCTCAATTGTGACCTGTTTCTGAGTCGCTCGCTAAAGGTTCAAAGAATATGTAAACAAATCTGATAAGACATAGTAACTTGGTAAACCTAAATTTCTATCCAATCAAATTTTATGCTTGTCACTATTGTATTTGTATTCTGAAAAGTGAAGAACAATGCTGAATTTCTTTCAACCTGCATTCTTTCTAACAGCCAGCAGGGGGCAACTCCTCTGGTTGCAGAAAGAAGTCTGATTGTATAGAAGTCTATGAGCAAATGAGCCTACTTCTCACTTGATTTATTACCTCAGTAAACATTGTAAACATGAGTTTATGGTCTCAATCGCTAGTTTCAAGTCTCCTTCAATGCAGCATGATGTTCATTTAGTAAATTATGGTCCCATTTATCATTTCATTGTCAACTATTAAGTAAGTTTAATTAACTATACCATTTATAAAGGATGGTTATCATAAAGTGTTACCAAACATTTGAATAGATACAATTTACTATTAAGGAAATACTTGTTTTAAAAGCCAATGTATAGTTATAGTGTGTCATTTCAATGTAATTTTTACCAAAATGTCCCTTAAAACAACAAGACCATATCAGCAAAAAAACAACGCAGAATTGCTTATTGTGACACAAACAACCTTTGTCAGAACACAGTGAACATACCTGCTGGTGGTTTTCAAAGTTGAAAGATTTCAATTAAAGAAAGAAATGTGCTTTCAAGGAATCACAACACTTTCTTGTGTCCTTGGAAGACATAGATGTGTTTTATTTATTTTCATCTGCTTTCAGAGATGAAACTAAGGTAGAAAACTATTCAGTTAGATAACTGATTTTTTTTTCTATTTTTTTCCCTCCAACAGAACAGATGGGCGGGAGCTGAGACAGCAGAAGGACAAAGCGACAGAAAGAGCTCATCCATAGGTGCCGTCTCGCTTCCCGGGCTGGAGATGACGGATGAGATGTGGGAGAATGGCAGCTTCGCCAGCCCCTCGCCCGGACTCCCCCTGTTTCTGCTCATGTTCAACGACAGCGATCTAAACGAGACGCTGTTCAACTCCACCAACTCCACCATCCCAGATGTCCCCTCGGGTCCCAGCGTGGCAGGGGTCCTCATACCGCTCATATACATAATCGTGTGTATCATTGGCCTGGGTGGAAACACTCTGGTGATTCACATCGTGCTGCACTACTCGAAGATAGAGTCAGTGACCAACATCTACATTCTCAACTTGGCCATCGCCGACGAGCTCTTCATGCTCGGTCTGCCTTTCCTGGCGGTTCAGAACACCCTCCAGTCATGGCCATTTGGCTCCTTCATGTGCCGTCTGGTGATGACTGTCGACTGCATCAACCAGTTCACCAGCATCTTCTGCCTGACTGTGATGAGCATCGATCGCTACCTCGCTGTAGTCCACCCTATTCGGTCCTCAAAGTGGCGGCGCCCCCAGGTGGCCAAAGTGGTGAACGGCACTGTCTGGGCTCTGTCGTTTCTCGTTGTTCTGCCTGTGGTGATCTTCGCCAACAGGGCGGGAGGTACCTGTAACATCGCCTGGCCACAGCCGGCTAACATCTGGGCTGCCGCTTTCATCATTTACACCTCCACGGTTGGATTCTTCTGCCCTCTTCTTATCATCTGCCTCTGCTACCTGCTCATCGTCTTCAAGGTCCGCAGCTCAGGTAAAAAAGTCCACGCCACCTCCACCAAGCGCAGGAAGTCCGAGAGAAAAGTGACGCGCATGGTTGTGATCGTTGTCGCCGTGTTTGTCTTCTGCTGGCTGCCTTTCTACGCTCTCAACATCATCAACCTGCTGGTGTCGCTGCCCTCAGAGTACCAAGGTCTTTACTATTTTGTCGTAGTGCTCGGCTACGCTAACAGCTGCGCCAACCCCATCGTCTACGGCTTCCTGTCAGACAACTTTAAGAGGGGTTTCCGGAAAGCCCTCTGCCGCTCCACGAGGAAGGTGGAGAACCACGAGCCCATGGAGCGCCAGCAGCAGCAGAAGGAAGGCAGGTCAGCGCTCATGCCCAGAGAGAGCCTGAGACGGGTAGTCAGGGACGAAGAGGAGGACGACGACGAAGACGTCTCGGAAATGACTGAGATCTACAGAATCGCCCAGAACGGCAACAGCAGTATGCAGCCGCAGAGCTCGCAGCCGCTGTTGTCCGAGAAAGGAGCGACTCCAGGAGCGACGGAGCTGTCGTCCCCAGACAGGAAGGACAAATCTGGGGACATGAAAGGGAAAGATCCAGCCAACGGGTCCACACTGACTGTACCGTTGCTGCTCAATGGAACCAAAAATGGGAGTGTCAAAACTCTGCCAGAGGAAAACTTGGACCAGAGCACCTCACTGGAGATAAGTTACTTATAGTGTAAAATATGGACCATATGTTACTTGAAGTGAACTCAGTATTACGACACAGAGCAGCCAACACTGAGCTGTTTGTAATATATAATGAAGACTCAAACAGGCTGGACTCAAAGTTTCTTTAACATTTGAAGGAGTTGGTAAAGTTTTACCAACACACAGAATGTATTGCTGTTTATATTATGTACATATGCATGAATATTAATGTACAAAGTCATGCCTTTATTAACTTTTATCACATGTAACTTGTTGATTGTTGTACTTATAGCCTTTTTATTCCATAATGTGACAATCATTTGCTCAAATTTGACTGTATTTAAGCTTAACTCAACATTCACTGCAACCATCTAGAACATTGATTGAATCCCATCTCTGCAACCTTATCTCCTATTGATTATGTTTATATACTTGCCAGTTACGGAAAATGTAATTATTGCCAGGATTATGTTTGTTAGTTGTAAGGAGGTGGTCGGGGTGGATGGAGGGTTTACACAACGTAGGACAAGGATCACATCCTGAGTCCATTGTTTGTGTGGTTAGGTAATGTTTGTGAAACATTTCAAGGCATTAATGCAACTTTCGATTTAATGCAACTTGCGATTTTTAGGTTGTACTGGGCTCCGTTTTAAAGCTAGAAAAATAAGGAATCAAGTGGTACCAACCGTGTCATACTAACTTCTCGACAAGAATGTTAAATAACGCTCCAAACTTATGTTAAATTTTGGCGAGGAAAAACTAGCATGGGCATTTTCAAAGGGGTCCCTTGACCTCTGACCTCAAGATGTGTGAATGAAAATGGGTTCTCTGGGTACCCACGAGTCTCCCCTTTACAGACATGCCCACTTTATGATAATCACATGCAGTTTGGGGCAAGTCATAGTCAAGTCAGCACACTGACACACTGACAGCTGTTGTTGTCTGTTGGGCTTCAGTTTGACATGTTATGATTTGAGCATATTGTTAATGCTAAATGCAGTACCTGTGATGGTTTTTGAACAATATTTGTCAATTGTTTGTGTTGTTAATTTGATTTCCAATAATAAATATATACATACATTTGCATAAAGCAGCATATTTGCCCACTCTCATGTTGATAAGAGTATTAAATACTTGACAAATCTCCCTTTAAGGTTTTGAAAAGATACAAAAATTTTATTTGAGCTTAATCATGATTAAATATTTTAATTGATTGACAGTCCTAATCTCACGCTTCATGAGGTTTTGGACTTTTTCTGTATTAAACCAAGACCACGATCTTTCCCTAACTTAAACCAAGTGCTGCCCGTACCTGAACATAACCATTTCTCAATCTGAATAAAATGCTTTGTCTTAACTGGACAAACTTTAAATTTCAGCCCGATGAATGAGATTTCATCATTAACAGAATCGACGCCCCTAAACTTCACACATTTAGCAGTGTCAGTATAATTAGAGGACCCAAAACAGAGAAAAATCTTAACATACAGCTTCTGGTGATGTGTCTTCAGAGCAGCAATGTACTGTGACAGTCACACAACAAACACAAGGCTTTCATCCAGGAGTCAGTCAAATGAGTAGTATATAAACATAATTTCTAAGAGACAGGGTTGCATGCCATCACATGTTATAGTGTTCTCATTGAATATATAAAAAATATTGTTTATGAATATCAGCTTTAATGTAAATAGCTTACATCCAGGTACTGACGTTGGGTATTCTCTGAAATGTATCTGAGCTCTGTTGTAGCTGAAATTGTGATTGTGGTGAAAATGTCCTGAAAGCATAAAGTTGTGTGTGATAAGTTTGCACTCATCATCAGTTACATCTTGTCGCACATTTTATGACGTCAGACAATAAACTATTTTGTGCAGTACAAGATGGACTGAAAAACACCCACAATATGGAAACAATAATGCCTTAATCATTTCTGTTATTATAAACAAAAATAAACATAATTTCCTGCACCAGTGTACTACACAAGAGACAGGCGCTAAACCGGAGCGTTTCAGACAGCGGGTGAATACAGATATATTCAGGCAGACAGTATGAGAAAAATAATGTGTTTTTTTAACATTAAAGCATGAAATCATGTTCTAGTCAAAACCCAAAATACAAGTATGAACCTGAAAATTAGCATATTATGTCCCCTTTAAGAGCCTCATGTTAAGATGAGATCTTTGTTTTATTCTGTACGACTACGAAACTATATTAAAAGTTAATAATTTACCATTTTGTTATCAGAAGAAACTTTCAGGTTATACTTAATGTGGCTGATGATGTCGGGAATGTCAGTTATCATGTAAAACAAACTCACACAAATGTAGTTCTGTGTGTAAACTGACACAGGCTACATTACTGATATGGTTCCACATTGTTTTTCTTTATCAGACTCCAGGCTACATTAGCATAACACACACAAATTTCTGACCCAACTGTTGGTGGTTGAGTTTCATTGTGGGAAATGTGGGCACCAGATTTTGACAAGGAAGAAGAATATGTGGAATAAAAAAGACAATATCTTTTATTCTGCTGCATCGATTTAGATTTATTTTTTAAAATTGTCCATTATGAGTCCAACAATGGTATAGGAGTGCAATGCTTAATTGATGGAGTACTCTTTTAAGGTTAATTATGAGAAATAAAAAACTTCATAATGCTATACAACATGTCCTCCTTGGAGGACAGATCATTTTACTCGATTAAATCTGATTTAATTTTTATCCTTTTTTAAAAAAAAAAATTTTTTTTTGCTCTTGGGCTGTGCGTCTCTTATGTCTCTTGTCTTTGGTGACATCTTTATATTTTTAATGTCGTTGACTGTTTTTTCAGTCTGTCAGAAGTCTAAACATCTCGTTCTTTTCGTGTTGTTTTGCTGTTTGAATAAATCTTGCAAATCTGGCCACAAATTTGCAACATGAACTAATTTCTCCTGTTAATTTTTACACATTTAACTAATTGAAAAATACACAAACATACTTGTAACCCGTACATGAGCCAACGTATTCTCATACAACGGCTTGTATAAGTTACAGTATTCCTAATTTTTTTGCGCTTTCCTATGAATGTCCAGCATCGATATCCAGTCTTTTCAAAATAAACTTCCGTCTTCACAGGAAAAAACGTAGTTATAGAATTAGGCAACAAAACCACTTAGTTAGGTTTAGGAATAGATTGTGGTTAAATTTCGCCACACCGGAAATGGTGTAACTTAAGTATGGAAGTTACGTGACAAAAACTACTTAGGTTTAGGAAAAGATTGTGGTTTGCGTTAAATTAACTCAGGAAGTGGTGTAACTTAAATACGGAAGTTACCTAACATTCATAGATTCACAGCTACATATATAACTCTCATTTTTACATCCATCCCAGCTGGTAACGCCTTGAATTTCACTCACGTGACCTGATGCATCTTTTTCGTGACGTCACCTCATAGTGTTTGGGATTGTCTTGGGGTACGTCATAGATTTTTCACAGATTTTTTTGCAGTCTAGAGGACAGAATTACTAGAAAAAAGGAAAATAACTTCTGTTGCAAAAAACACTGTAAAATGAGACCAGGATCAATAGATAATGTAATAAAGTGCCTGTTGTAATTTACTTAAGTGTTAAGTTACTCTTTAACATGAATACTGGGCTTCCACAGGAACACTTACTCAACTTTTGGCCAGTAGTGGAAAGTAAGTAAGTACATTACTCAAGTAGGCCTACTGAGGTACTTTTACTTTACTTGAATATGTCTAGTTTATGCTACTTTACATGTCTACTTTTTTGTCCATTACATTTGAAAACTTTAGCGACTTTGCTCAAGTCTCGAGTCCTAAACCTTGAGTCCTGAGTCCTAAACAAGTCATAATGTCACCAAATATAATGCCATTTGTGTTTCCATCTGTAATTTTCAACCCACAGGTTTTGCTACTCCAATTCGTTTTTTGTCGGCCACTGCATAGTTTTAGTACAAACAAAATGATCTTCGTTATCATTTTCTTCAACTGGCGATCAGTAACGCAACATTAGTTCTTCATGGTTTCCTCCTCCTGAAGTTAACATCAACCATACCTGTTTCCTAACCCTACGTAAGTGGTTGTGTTGCGTAAACCTAACTTCTTGTGCAAACGGAAGTTTATTTTGAAAGGACACTGTGCATGTAACAAGCGTAGTAATGCTAGAGGGGTACCCCGTGCATCGGTCTCCTATGCTGAGGGGCACTGACCAAGCGGCGGTATTTGACGAGTTGATAGTGAGAATGTGTTGATTTCTACATAGTGATACTGAAGTAGAAGACCTGAGTACTTCTTAAACCACTGCTTTTGACACATTTTACTGTGCGTTGATAACTTACAGTGCAGTACTTGAGTAAATGTACTTTCCACCACTGATGAGTACCATGCAGGTAAAATTGAAAGTCGCCATCATTCATTAGAAACTCACCTCCCAGCCGTTCATTCATGAGGTCTGAAACACCACACACTCAGTTATATTTAGCTGCAAACACAGTGAAACTGGTGTCAGTGTGTCTCTGCTGCTGCTGCTGCTCAGCTGGTCTTCAGCCCACACGCCCACGCTTACCTTCTGCAAAGATCCACAGAGGAGCATAAAGCCATCATTAAAGCCACATTAAAAAGGGATTTGCATGGCTGTACTTTATTTGCCAAAGCCCCCGAGGGGGGTTGGCAGTTTGATGAGAGCGGAGATTTGTTCAGGACAAGTGGAGCGGTGTGTGTTTGCTTCTCTCTCTCTGTGAATAAGGTGTTTACTAGTGTTTGTGTGTTGGGCTATAAATATTGAGCTGCTGGGCCGTGCGATCCCCGACTCCCCTCAGTGATAACCCACCTGTGCTATCTGTTCACGGAGAGGTGATAGTCAGTTGATGTTCTGCTGATGACTCACATTCTCTGCCTACAGAATCTCACCCACGTACAATATGGACAAGTTAACTCTAATAGCCTATTATTCACTCTTTTTTGGCAGGAGAAACTATGGAAACCCTGTGCAAACACAACACACATGATCCCAATGAACATGAACGCTTCCCTTTGGGGTCGGACTAAATATCTCAGCTTATTCTGCTGCACATTTAGCACATGCAAATACAGAATAATGCCTGTTTATTAACACTATCTAATCAGGATGCATGAGGAGTTTCATCCCACTAAACGAGTGGGAGTCTTTATTACTTTCACTTAAACTGAAGTGTTGGTGTTGATTAAAGTGCAAGAACAGTTTCCCAACGGGACATAAACCTTCATCAGCAGAGATTACGCTGTGAAACTGTTTTACATCTCTTCAAATCATCATCAGGGCAACAATTATTCTGCAGAATGCAGGTTGTTTTTGTATATTATAGCCTATAAAGTGGATTGTGTTTGTTTGTTTTTGCAGCAGTTTCAATATTTTGTGCCATAAAGACAAATCTGTAATTGAATATATCATTTAGATTTGAGGTAAGAAGAAATAAAAAGATGTGTTTTAGTGAAACTGTTGACTTTTGTTTTAATTGTCTTTAGTAGTATTGTAGGTAAACAATCCATAAACAGGGTACAAATTCGGAATATTCTCGTTTCTTTAATCAACAGTTTATGATTTTTGGAAACAGTAGAATTACATGAGAAGAAAACCAACATAAAACGACAAATTGTCATTTTTACAGTTATGTTGTAGCTCTCTCTCCTCACTTGTTTGGTGGCCCTTCCCCTTTTTAGTCTCTAGGTATTAATAGAGGTCATTGAACAGGTGTTAGCAATTTTTCTCTTGATCTTTAATTAACTCCAAGGCTACATTCACACTAATATGTTTTCGTTTTAAAACTAGGGCTGTCAAAGTTAACGTGATAACGCGTTAACACAAATTTGCTTTAATGCCACTAATTTCTTAAACGAATTAATACAACTTGCGATTTTTAGGTTGTAGTGGGCTCCGTTTTAAAGCTAAAGTGAAGATACTGTTATCGTATGAAACTAGAAAACCTAAGGTTTGACCTAATGTCATACTAGCTTGTCATGAAGAAGGATAACACTCCAAATTTACAGTCATGGCCATTTTCAAAGGGGTCCCTTGATCTCTCACCTCAAGATGTGTGAATGTAAATGGGTTCTCTGGGTACCCACGAGTCTCCCCTTTACAGACATGCCCACTTTATGATAATCACATGCAGTTTGGTGCAAGTCATAGTCAAGTCAGCACACTGACACACTGACAGCTGTTGTTGCCTGTTGATATAAAGGATGATTTACAGGATTAAAGTAGAAACAACGTATTCTGCAACACAAAATGTTTATTTTTTCAGACTTTCCTCTAATGTCTCCTCTTTTTTGTTGTAAATTGTTGGATAATTGTCTGCGATTTAGGCCCCACAATTATTCAAACATAACAAGGAGGCACAAATTAGCTAAATAAAAGAGAGAAAAGCTTCAGAGGTGGTGACAACTGAATGAATCTGTAGTCAGGAAACGTGTGTTTGTGGTCGCACACTCAGCTCATAAAAAACCCCTGATTAAAGCGACTTGTAAATTAACCATGTTAACGCCATGAATACAAATTCCTTGTTTACTGGAACATCAGATGTTTTTTACTGTACATTATTTATGGGTATATGAGGAAACATGTCCAACAATCATTACAGTCAGGGTTGGAAAAGGAGAAATGTCTTAATCAACTAATCAGTGTCTTAATTGGTATTTCTGATGTGTACACATTTGTTAGCCTGGTTATTATTGATTAATGTGCTGCTGTGACTGCACCCCCATCATTACTATCTCTGTGGTAACTGAGACGTTTTCTTGCTCGATTGTTGCTTGAATAAACTTATTAGTGCTGACAGTGTGTGGGAGTTCACCTCTTCTTTTCCAGATCACTACTCTCTCCTACGTTTCTGTAAAGAGGAAGTGCATAATAATAAATAATTTATATGTGTTGCAAAAAAAAAGCCTCTCCAAGGAAAAGGGGCTTAAAGGAATAGTTCAACATTTTGGCGAATACATGTCTTTGCTTTCTTACCCTGATTTACTGACTCTCATGTCTGTACAGTAAAGATGAAGCTACAGACTGTTAGCATAGCTTAGCACAAAGACTGGAAACAGAGGGAAACAGCTAGCATGGCCAGAAAATAATACACTTACTCTTTGTTTTTTATACTACGATGGAGTATTAGGGCCACATTGAGGGGGGAAAAATCAGAGATTTCGAGAATAAGTCATAATATTATGAGAAAAAAGTCGTAATTTAATGAGAACAAAGGTATACTTTTTCAAGAAAAATAAGTCGTAATATTTCGAGAATAAAATCATAACTTTATGAGAAAAAAAGTCGTAATATTACAAGATAAAGTCATAACTTATTTATACTTATAACTTATTTTTCCTCAATGTGGCCCTAATACTTCGTCGTATTATACAGATTCTTGTTAACAGTAAAATAACCATTAACTAGGTTTAATTAACTCTCCATTTACAATTTATAAATGATGGTTATTATACGGATACAGTTAGTAATATCAAATACCAGTACATCAAAATTGTACTCCAGTAATCTTGTTACTGTCCACCTGTAGCCATTTAAGTCAATGTGAGGATGTAAAATACAGAAATAATCAAGACACATCACAAAAGTGACTTCTGCACACGCTGCGTTCACCATCTGCCGTCAGCTCCATAGATCCCTGAAGGACGACATGTGGGTGTGTTTGATATGACTCACGCCGCAGCTGCCAGGTGATGATGCAACGTAGACAACAGTGTGCAAAATGGCAGAACACACATATAGAGATTGTAGCCATTAATATGGAGTTGAGTTATAATCAGTGGTTTGTTACGACTCAAGAGAAATGATGAATGCAGATGTTGAAAAGGCCAGATGTGCAAAGATGGTAGCATCATTCATCACATGACAACCAGTCCCCTGTGAAATATCTGCCCTGCATGTAACTGACATCCATCACACAGACGGACAACTTTATGTATATTAATCAGATGTCCTGACCTTTGCAGTGCATGAACGACATCTTAATTAGATTCAAAGATTTGTTTATCAAACCCACTTGAGGCCTGATGAGTGACAGCGGAGACGATCACTGATGCTCAGTTATCCTTCTGGAAACGTATACAGGATCACTCACACACAGAGAGATGTTTATACTGTGAGTCTGTGTGAGAGTGAGGTATACACTGTATACTGCCTGATTACCTGTATAACACATTATTCAAAAGGCAAAACACACTGACTGATAATGAATGATATCTCCTGTGTAAAACAAGTGGAAGGAAAAGGAAGGAGAGGATGCAAACATCAAATTATTTCCAGTGTATGAAGCAAAATTAAAGATTTAACAGGACATTGCTTTATTCCTAGTTTGTACGCCATTGTTCAGCAATGTACAACAATGTGCAGTAGTATTTCATGTAGTTTTTTCTTCTTACCCCAAATATAATGCATGCATTATGTATCATTGCCTGTTTGAAATAATACTCTTACTTTGAAAACATACTTTTAAGGCTGTGCAAAACTACGAGCGTGCAATAAATAATAATAATAATAATATTATTATTATTATTATTATTATTATTATTTTCATCATCATCATCTTCATCATCATCATCACCATTATTATTATTATTGTTGTTGTTGTTGTTGTTATTATTATTATTTTCATCATCTTCATCATCATCATCATTATTATTATTATTATTGTTGTTATTATTATTATTATTATTATTATTATTATTATTATTATTGTGTTGTTTGAAAGTATTTACCGGAACTGACGTTGGTAGAGTTATATTTAGAACATGAGTGTTCACAAATAGGAACTGCAATGTTATATTTAAATGAGTATGTATATAATTTATATTATAATAATTGATATCATTATGATTGTTGTTAATATCAATGTGTACAACTCATTATTATTGTAATTATTGTAATTATTTTTTAAATGATAACAACAACATCAGTATTAGTAAAACTGTATCCCTGAGTTGTTTTAATAACAGTTTCCAGCCAATCCTGAGTATTTGCTGCCCTCCAGTGCTCACAGTGGAGAATTAAAAAAAAGGCTCAGCACTTCCGTTCCGTTCAGTACCAATATTATAGTAAATGTATTAATTTGGATTGTTTTACATACTCTATTTACATTGTTGTCAGTCGCCAACAACGTTTAGTTAGACACAATAGCACAGTATAATATATAATATTGTTTGTTATCACTATTAGGTAGTCATATTATTTCTTTATATTAATCTTGTCTCTAGGTGCCTCGTCCTGCACTTTATATCATTCATTTATGTTATGTCTTAAATTGTGCAAAATAAATTAAAAAAATAAATAAATAAAATAATAATAGTACTTCCGGTTAAAACCATGAAAATAAAACGCACGGAAGAGTTTCGAGACCCTTTTTTTTTATTATTTACCCACAATCTTTTTGACACAGAGCATGATAAAAACGTGTCCTAATGTTTTATTATGTCACATTACAAAAAGTTTTATTTCATTTTATGTTTAACCCGGAAGTTCTGCTTTACGGCATAGAACCAGTTTCCGCTTTCCGGCAGCTCGTCACTTCCTTTCTCCCCGGCGCTCCGTTGGTTACCTGCACTGTCTGAGGCACCGGTCGGACTAAAAGACCAAATAGAGTGTAACATCATCCACGGTAAGATTACAGTAAAATATACACAGACACATGAAGAGACACAGTTTACAGTCGTGTTTGAAGATGAATCGTAGCGAGTCGTGTGAACGTGTACGAGGCCTGAAGCACAGTTAGCTTAGCATAGCTAGCCTGTTGCTAGAGAGGCCACCTGGCAACACGGCTAACGGTTAGCCGCACGAGAGCTAACTGAGTCACAGCTGAGAGAAGATACACGACCCGGAAGAAATCAATCAAGTCTCCTTTGATATAACACAGTTAGTTGGTTCAGATGAATCAAAGTATGTGTCCTGGTCTAAAGTCTTCACATGTTAGCTCATTGTCATGTGACGCTACAAGTGAAGCTAACGTGAGCTAGGTGGAGCCAGCTGGTCGAGAAGAGATGCTAGTAAACATGTACACATATGGTATTTGTAACTTAACGTTACTTCACCTGAGTCTTTCCATTTAATGCAACTTTATACTTCTACTTTATACTTGTACTCTACTAGTTACATCAGAATAACATTTATTTACCAATCATGCAGTTTTTTTGAATGCAGTATAAATGTGTTATTGTCTCCTATTCTAAAATGCTATATTTTAATATTTCTGCATACAGGGGACCCTAAACAGTCTTGAATTACATACATTGGGTATCACTGTAAAGCTGAGACTCTTGTGGATTCAATGAGCCCAACTGTATTCATGTGTGATGATGTTAGTCCCCGTAGTGGCCATTTTGTAGTAGAGTATTTTTGTGTAGTGAGAGATATATATATAATGTTGAAGAGTTTGACTCTGGTTTTATGCATCTCTTTAAACGTACTTACACAGAAATAGGAGAAAAACATAGCAAAAACAACAAAACTGGACAAATAAAGGCAAGGAATAGACAGAACTGTCACGTACACAAGTGGTGATAATATAGGTGTATATATAAATATTATATACATTTATATATAAAAAGCACTAATGACCAATGATAAAAAAAATAAATAGAACACGTCTATATTTCATTTCATTTCAAAATTTATTTTGAACATGTAGAATACTAAAAAATAAAGGAAAAGAATGATCATACCAAGAAGTGGACAGTCAGAAACAAGTAGTATTTACATACAATGAAAAGCAAAGGAAAAATAGTCCAACACTTGATGCCTTGATTAACCTATTTGAAAAGGAGTGAGAAGAAGTATAAACTTATTTAATCCCACCCCATCTTGTTTTGTCCACAACTCAAAGATATACAGTTTATAGTCATAGATGAGTAAAGAAACCAGAAAATATTCACATTTAAGAAGCTGCAATTAGAGAATTTTGAAATTTCTTTTCTTAAAAAAAATTAATCAAACCAATAAATCGATTATCAAAATAGTTGGCTATTAATTTAATAGTTGACAACTAATTGATTAAAAGTAATCAGCAGCTTATTCTATGATAAAAGTGATCGCTAGTTGCAATTTGAGTTTTACTTTTCTGTACCAGCTTGTTGTTGGATGCTCAGGGGTCAATGATGACTAGCCCACTGCGTAAGCTGATCAGTGCCTGTTTATTTTAGTGCATTGCTGGAGAAATCAGTGCTGCTCATTGCCTGAGACCCTGTGCATGTTTAGACCTTTACACTGTTACTGTTTAAAAAAAATGTCTGCACATGATTTTAGGCGACTGGTTACAGATGTCTGACTTTTTCATTCTGACTTCAGATCATGGCGAAGTTCAACGCCCCTGTGATCCAGGACAATCCGTCTGGATGGGGTCCATGTGCGGTCCCAGATAAGTTTAAAGACATGCCCTACCAGCCGTTCAGCAAAGGAGACCGTCTGGGAAAGGTTTGTTTTCTCACATTAACCTTTTCCACTCCAAAGTTGGCTGTTCCAAACTTAAGAAAAACAGTTTCCTCATATGTATGTTTGTGCCGTCTGTACTGAATATTTAATCTCTTTCAAAAGAGAAAGAGGTTAAATACTTATAAAGTTTTCAACTGAAAGAACCAAGTTGTCTTTTGTTTTCCTCACATTGTTTGTTCTCTCTGTCAGGTTGCTGACTGGACTGGAGCCACTTATCAAGACAAGAGATACACAAGTGAGTAAGATGGCTGTCCGCCAGATTTACCTCCACCTAAAAATATGATTTGGTATCTTTTACTTCAGATGCCTCTGTGGTAATACAGTTGAAAATATACATTGATTGAATTGTCTGGACAAATTAACACTGTGGGGAACTGGGGCATTTCCTGTATTTAAAGATCACATTTTAGTAAAATAAAATGTTTATCAGATTGAGGCGTTAGACCTTAAAATAACGTCACGTTACTCAGACTACAACAATAAAAGCGGTAACCGCCTTGTACCTCCACATACACTCAAATGAAGCCATTTTATTGATTTTGGCATTAAAAATCTATTTCAAAATTGTAAAAGAAAAACCCCTAATAGTTAAACAGCAAATGTTATGTGTTCACTACTGTTTGTGGAAGTGTTGAAATCTTTTAAACATCATTAGTTGGTTAAATAAAAGAAACCGTGATTACTACATGGGTTTCAAGTTGATTTCTTATGTGTTTATTTTGCCTTCAGATAAGTATTCCTCTCAGTTCGGAGGCGGTAGTCAGTACGCCTACTTTCACGAGGAGGATGAGACGAGCTTCCAGCTGGTGGACACGGC
This sequence comes from Sebastiscus albofasciatus, assembly GCA_916701655.1. Taxonomy (NCBI): domain Eukaryota; kingdom Metazoa; phylum Chordata; class Actinopteri; order Perciformes; family Sebastidae; genus Sebastiscus; species Sebastiscus albofasciatus. The sequence goes on along the minus strand of CAKAOI010044939.1, from coordinate 13,853 downwards.
CAAGACGCAGAAGACGGCCTACCAGAGGAACCGCATGAGGTTTGCTCAGGTACGACAGACCACAGAAGGCCACAGACGCACTGAACACTGACCCTGATTGTAGATTTAAAATATAGGTATTGTATATTATATTTGAACTGGTCCCATAACATGCTTATTTGTTTCAACAGAGGAATCTGCGCAGGGACAAGGACCGTAGGAACCTGACTCAGTTCAACATGCAGACGCTCCCGAAGAGCGCCAAGCAAAAGGAGAGGTGAGAAACGTGCTGTTTTTAGCTTATTTTCTGTCAAATGTTTCTTTTTTTGGATCCCAGTATGAGATCAAATCTGCACCTTGTGTGTTGAGGGTTGATCATGTTGTAAAGACTTCAGTCTAACTTCAAGTTTTTGTCTGTTCAGGGATCGTATGCGCCTGCAGAAGAAGTTTCAGAAGCAGTTTGGTGTCCGTCAGAAGTGGGACCAGAAATCCCAGGTATCGATCAGTTATTCCATTTTATTTCTGGATTAGAGCTGCAACCAGTAGTCATTAATCAATTAGGCATAAGAAAGGAAAATAATCAGCATCTATTTTGATGATCGATTAATCCTTTTTTGTCATTTTTCAAGCAAAAGTGTCAAAGATTAGCTTCTTGAAAATGAAAATATACTGCTTTTCTTTGTGATATATGATGTTTGGGTTTTGGGCTGTTAGCTGGACAAATAAGGCCTCGTCCACACGAACACGGGTATTTTTGTAAACCATGTGTTTCATTCTAAAAAAAAAAAAAAGACCACGAGAAATTAAAATAGACATTTTTCACTATTTTCTGACATTTTATAGACCAAACAATTAATCGAGAAAATAACTGTCAATGAAAATAATTATAAATTACAGCTCTAAACTGGATACTAAAGACAAACATTGTCTGTTTTTGACCCCAGGATTTTAAAATATAGATGTCAAAAGGGTGTATTTTGAGAGTGAGGAAGTTCTCTTACTATTATTGTAGCATGTTGTTTAGGGTTTTGGTGACATGGGTGTTAACATTTGTTCTTCCCATACAACCCCCCTCTCTCTCCCTCTCTACACCCCTTCTCTCCCTCTATACACCCCTTCTCTCCCTCTATACACCCCTTCTCTCCCTCTCTACACCCCTTCTCTTCCTCTATACACCCCTTCTCTCCCTCTATACACCCCTTCCCTATGTCCATATACTTTAAGGCCCAGCTGAAACCCAGAGACTCCTCAGTGGAGGTTCGGAGCGACTGGGAGGTGAAGGAGGAGATGGACTTCCCCAGACTGATGAAGATGAGATACATGGAGGTGGCTGACCCTCTTGACATGTAAGTGAAACTCACCTGCTCTTTGTCATTGAACGTATAAATCCAGAAGGTTGACGAGCCGTTGTTTCCCTGCAGTGAGTGCTGCGGTGCTTTGGAGCACTACGATAAAGCTTTTGACCGGATCACCACCCGCAATGAGAAGCAGCTGAAAAGCATCAAGAGGATCTTCCACACCGTCACTACCACTGACGATCCGGTCATCCGCAAGGTATTCAGATCGTAACGTAACGGGCCGCTCCAGTAAACACAACATTAACCAGAACTTGCTGATTTGATGCTCTCTTTTACAACAACATTTTGTTCTGTTTCCAGCTGGCTAAGACTCAGGGTAATGTGTTTGCCACCGACGCCATCTTGGCCACCTTGATGTGCTGCACACGCTCAGTCAACTCCTGGGACATCATCGTGCAGCGAGTGGGCAACAAGCTGTTCTTTGACAAGAGAGACAACTCTGACTTTGGTGAGGCTTTGACAGATCTATTGACACACAAAGATATGTTAGACCAGTCTTCATGTACTCTTTTTACGCCACTACATTTGTCTGACGGCATTAGTTACTTAAGCTAAATAAACTCTTTAAAAAGCCTCTTGTACCAGCTGGAAAATGCATCGTCACAAAGCTCAAAACAAGGCTGTTTTTTCTGTTTCTTTTCCATGAAAAGTTGACTTTTCAGAGATAAGGTGGTTCTCACAGGACTTGGGATGTAACGATGATACCAATTTGATACCACGGTCAAAAACAAAACAAACACTTAGAGCTAGTGTTAGGATGTTAAATCATACCATACAATCAATACAACACTTTATATTTCTTGTTTTTAAATCATATTTTAGATGCTTTTTGTAACAATATGAACATAACTGATTGTGTTCAAATGATATTGTCACATATCAATCGCAGGCCCCTGAATTTCGGCAGTCTTTTTGATATCGGCGCATATCATATCGTTATCCAAAGAATCAATATAATATATCACGATGATCTTATATGATCTAACAAAATAATCGACAATGAAAGTAATCGTTAGTTGCAGCTTGAGATCCCAGTTTTACTTTTCTTTACCAGCTTGTTGTTGGATGTTCAGGGGTCAATGATGACTAGCCCACTGCGCAAGCTGATCAGTGCCTGTTTATTTGAGTGCATCGCTGGAGAAATCAGTGCTGCTCATTGCCTGAGACCCCGTGCATGTTTAGAAACTGTCACTGTTAAAAAAAAAAAAAAAAAAGAAAAATCTGGATAAAACTTGCATACTTTTACTTCAAGTTTTGAATGCAGGACTTTTACTTGTAGTGGAGTATTTTTACAGCGTGGTATTAGTACCTGGATCTGAATACTTCGTCCACCGCTGCATTTTACCTGCCAGTTGTGTTGTTTTAACATCTGTAACTGCTCCTCTCAGATTTGCTTACCGTGAGTGAGACCGCCAACGAGCCGCCGCAGGATGAGGGCAACTCCTTCAACTCTCCTCGTAACCTGGCGATGGAGGCCACGTACATCAACCACAACTTCAGCCAGCAGTGTTTGCGCATGGTGAGAACACACACTATTTACACCCCTTAACACTAGCCAGGCTAGCTGTTTTCAGTCAGGGAAAGGGAAGACACAGACAGACCAAGAGATGCACTTATCACACATAAACATAACCTTACTTTTATTTGCTGACATCAAACTTGAAGAGGAGAGAACACAAGTTTACCTGAATTCACTCGCATGCTGTTTTTTTTTTTCTCCTGTCGTGACCAAAAGGATGGCTCTGCTACTTCCTCTCATTGAAATTGTAAACATTGACAACCGCTTTTTGCTTTAACCAGTGCCTCCTGAAATACATAGTTTGTCTGCAGTTACACATTAGTCTTTTCCTTTGACTATTTTATGAACATTTGTCATGTGTTTTCTTTTATTCAGGGTGGAGAGCGGTACAAGTTTCCTAACTCCAACCCATTTGTGGAGGAGGATACGGACAAGAGTGAGGTAGCTTCTGTAGCCTACAGGTAGGCACTGAACCCTGCCGGTTAGTTATTGTCACGTAAATTAAACATCTGTAACAGCCGGGACACACTGGACGCATGAGCAGCCGTATGTGTCACCGAACCTGTTGTTTTTTTATTTCGGGGCCAATGTTAACAGGTCAGAGCGACCCCACTGCCTGCTGGAGCGGCTCGGCTTGGCTGCGTCTCTTCTCGAGATTCAAGATCTCGCTTATTTTTACCACAAGCCGTGCGCGCTCACAGCAACAACAGACAGTGAAAATGATCTTTTGACAGTATATTGACATCATACCAGCAACATTACTACAGTTTCAATGTCTACATATATAGAAAATGTAAAAGTTAATGTTTAATTTTAACTCAAAACTTACTGTTTCTGTTTCAAAATAAAAGCCCCCTAATATTTTTTTTCTGTGAACTGAATTCCTTCATTTGTTAACACAAGGCTTTTATTCTAAAATAATTGCCAGGACAGTGTTGTAGAAAATGCAGTGACTTGCACGACTTACAAACTAGCACACGGCTCTTAACCTTTTTCTGTCTAAAATAATTATAAATTACATTTATAATGAAATGGCCATTATGAAAGGCAAAATGTATTTAGAAAGAAATGGCTGGCAGCAGCAGTTCAGTGAGGCAGTCGCCATGTGCTGCTCATGCGTCCAGTGTGTTCGGGCTGTAAGCTTCTACATAGCTTAAAGTGCTAACAAGCTACTTGTGAAATGTTAGATTTTTTTCATCCTGTGATCACAAGATAAATAAACTAACATGCACTCTCATATGTTGGAGTCATTGGATATAATAACTGTTTTCTCTCCGGCTGACGGCTTGTTTTTGTTTTTTTCAGGTACCGTCACTGGAAGCTCGGCGAAGACATTGATCTGATTGTCCGCTGTGAGCATGACGGAGTGATGACCGGTGCCAACGGAGAAGTGTCCTTCATTAACGTCAAGACCCTCAACGAGTGGGACTCCAGGGTAAGAGGCAGTGTGACGGGAAACTGGTTTCAGTAGTGGGGTGATCATCTTCACACTTTTAAGGCCCTGTTCAGACCTGGCATTAACATCTTGAGTGATCGGATCACAGGTGGACAGCTCTAAGTACGTCTGTTCACACCTGGCATTAGAATGCGTCTCCACATGCGTCTCCAGTGACCACTTGTGATCCGATCTCACTTCCCCGCTCTATATGCAAATAAACACGTAGTAAACACACGGCTAATACAGCAGACGTTGTGACGTGATATTACAGGAATGTCAGTAGTAATATCCTACATATTCGTGAATTTTATTTTATTTTAATTTTCATAACTAAAAAGCCTTTGTTGTTCTGTTGCATCATCAGTATTGTAACGGGGTGGACTGGCGTCAGAAGCTGGATTCTCAGAGAGGAGCCGTCCTGGCCACCGAGCTGAAGAACAACAGCTACAAACTGGCCCGCTGGACCTGCTGCGCCATGCTGGCTGGATCAGAGTACCTCAAACTGGGGTGAGGAACTCACACGAGCTGAAATTCTATCACACTATCACACTCTGCATAGGAAACAGGAGATGTAGAGATGAAGGCCAGACCATAATATTAACATTTAGCTTCTACTGTAGTGTCACCAAGAATATAGAAGCAGGTGACACCGAGACACTAAGGACATTCACCATAATAACATCGTGTTACTGAAGATGATTTCTGTTAATGTTGATAGATTATTAGCGTTCACTAGTTATTTGGAGATACAGTCACTTCTCAGTTTATTAGGTACACCTAAACTAATACGCAACAGTCCTGCAATAAATCCTTGTGTTATAAAGAGAGGTGAGTTTGTTATTTAACCTAGCCTCATTGATATGAATGGGGTGGACAAAATAATAGAAACACCTGCCAGTATAACAGTTCAACATCGCCATAAACTACAGCCTCCTACGGATGTCATGATGAAAAGTTAGTAGTCGTAGTCGTTAGTAGTAATTCCATGATTGTCAATAGCAATTTGATACCACGGTAAAAAAACAAAAGTAAAACAATAAATCCCATTCTACTTCGGCATCCACTCTTTTACAGTAGAAACCGCTTGTAGTGATCAAAAGCTTGGACAGAATCATTCCTATATAAACGCTGTTTAAATAATTCCCTTAAAGTAATCAAGTAGTCCGCTTACAGTGTTCATTTTAGGTCTTTTCATACATGACAACATCTGGAAAAACATTTTAAAACTGTGTTAGAGTAACGTTACTTGAATTTTGTTTTGTTTTTTACTTTACTCCCTTGATACTTTACCTCGGGGTCCGTCTGGATACCTGAGGCTGAAGCTGTGTGGATGGCCTTGAAACAAACGAATATGTCTTTAATTAATAAAGCACAAACACATTGTGCCTGTTGTAGGGAAGGATTCAGTTACCTGCATAGAGACAAACACATATTCTAACAGAGCAGTAGTTTGTTAAAGCGTGGACTGACTGACTGACTGACTGACTGACTGACGTCGTTGCATATCTGTGTGTTCTTCAGGTACGTGTCTAGGTACCATGTGAAGGACTCCGCTCGCCACGTCGTCCTGGGAACCCAGCAGTTCAAACCCAACGAGTTCGCCAGCCAGATCAACCTGAGCATGGAGAACGCCTGGGGAATCCTCCGCTGTGTCATCGATATCTGCCGCAAGCTGGACGAGGGCAAGTACCTCATCCTCAAGGACCCCAACAAGGTGAGCCGTCGGTTCCTCTTCATGCTTTGTTACAAGGATGCATAAAACCTTTAAACCTGCTTTAAAGGTAGTTATACTGTTGAGCTGATGGGTCGATATTCTGTTGTTTTTTCGCAAACAGCAAGTGATTCGGGTGTACAGCCTGCCCGATGGGACATTCAGCTCTGATGAAGAGGAGGAGGAAGAGGAAGATGAAGAGGACGAGGAGGAAGAAGGTGAGATTCAGTTGGTGTAACTACTTTCACTCCACATGTCGAGTACTTTAATATAACATACAGCTACAGTTTGAACTTTGGCCACAGGCTGATGGTTTATGATTCTGTAGATTTAAATGTTTTGATGACACTGAACACCATATTGGTGTTTTAAAGGAACACTTTGTAGCATTTAGGGGCATCTATTGGCAGGAAAGGAAAATGTTTTCTTTAGTCTAAGGGGCCGTACACACACCGTGTTTTTTGCGTCCTCAAATCCATTGTTCTCAGTGTAGACGTGCAGCGGGCGCGACGCCGCCGTCATGATGCGCAAGCGTTCCCAAGCACATGTTTTCGCACAGCTCCACCCCGAGATAAAAAAAGTTCAACTTTTGGAACGCTGCAGCGCTGCATGTCATGTGACGAGGAATAACCAATCACAGCCGGCAGATACCTTTTTTCTTTTCTTCGGTAAATATCAGTCTACGATAAATATGACTAACCAGAGAGGCTTTTACTGCTAAATTACCGCAACTTCATCATCGTCATCGCAGCACGCAGGTTTTGGTTGCTTAGTAACCGCAGGAGCGCAACCTCCCAAGCACATAGGATGAACGCGGCACGGCTGGTGTTTTCTGCGCGTTTTAGATGCGGCATGTGAACGGCTCCTTAAATCACCTGGAACTACGAATTGTTGTTTCCGAGAGGACTGACTGATGTTTGCTTGACATCTGGGCCGAAGAGAACATACAGAATATGCTCAATAAGGTCCACAAAAATAGTGACGTTAATAAAGTCATTTCAGATAATCTGGATTTGTGCGCACAGTAGATCAGTGCCGCATCAAAGTGAAAACACTTCAACAGCAATATATCAAAGTCAGTGATTCCCTGCATAGAAGTGGCAGCTCTCGAGACAAAAAAAGACAAATTTGCTCAGCTACTTTCAGCTAATTATTTTAAAATTTGGTCCGCTTTAATTTGTGCACTGTGAAACGGAACCAGACTAAATAGAAAACTAACCAAAACTATCAATTTCAGTCTGATTCAGACCAGGCAAACCGACTATGGCTTGTGAAAGCGCCTGTCAGAAACTGTTTGCATATTAAAACTGTTTTTTCTTTTCTCTCATTCTAGATGAAGAGAACTAAAGTGAGGAGTCATCTCCAGTGACTAAAGCAAGCCTTCACCATACGTAGAGAAACACAATTTAATTCCTTTCGACATTCAATAAAGACAACATATTGGCCAACTGTGTTTTATTTGTGTTTATTTGTTTCTGCTCACGTGTCTTAGTTTTTTCCCAGTACAGAAGTCCAAACAGGTTATCAAGTAGAGATGCACCGATTGCAGTTTTCTTGGCCGATTTCCGATTCTTTAAAAGTCTGACTTGCCAATTACGATTTTATTATATGTCTTTAAAATGATGGTTGCTATCTCCGACTTGTCTGCCTTTACAGCATTATCTTGGTCAACTAATCCAATAACTGCAATAATCCAAAACCCAATGGAAAAATCCCATTGGCTTTCTGTCGATGGAGCCGGGGTGATGCTAACTTCCTGGTTGGACTATAAAAATATGCATCACTCTATTTGCCTTTGCCCAATACTAATTTTTACTGAGTAGAGTGATTACAATTACTGGGATTACTCTGAGCAGGATGCACGGGAATGAATAACAATAATATAAGTGTGTGATCTGTTCCTCCACGGCTTATTTTGGATTTACAGTTGTGATAAATTGTGAGATTTATGTCTTCACTGAAGAACTTCCATACCGACGACGTGTGTGTGTGTGTGTGTGTGACTTTACTGTCTGTGCTGATGTTAAACAATCATGAGACACGTGTAAATGTGATCGGGCAAAAAAATCTGAAATATGAGACTGATCGATGGGTGCATCTCTATTATAAAGAATTATTGTGATGTAAGTGCAAGACAGACATTATCGATGAATTTTGGGGATCTTACAGGATTAAGTGTGAATATCTTATGGTCGGTGTGGCTTCTCCGTTTACTCCCAGATGAACTTCAGAGACAGATCACCAAGTCTCTCCTGAAGGAGTTGATCAACTCTTTGACTCTGAGCGGCAGTAAAGGTGTTCTTCCAATCTCCAATCTTACCTGCAATGAAAAAAAAACAACAACCTAGAACTGATATCTGTTTGTGTGTCTGCACAGGAGCTACAGTTATATTACGTTACCTTTGCGCATGAAGTCTCCCTTCACCTTATCTTTTGGCAGAAACTCGTAGTTGGCTTTTGTGTCTTTCTTCATGCTCTCAAATGAAGCTTTTTCCACAACTTGCTCAATGGCTGCTTCACTCAGGTTTTTCTCTAGGAAAGTGCAGATTTTGGTTACTGCTGCCTTCAGGTCCTAAAAGAGAAACAGAAGCCCACAAGTTTAAAGGCTGACAAATACGTTTTTACCGTTTTTATTAGAATTAAAATTTTCAAACGAATGTGTCCCAGGTACACAAAAATGCTTAACAACCACAGGAAAAACCACATCTTACCAAGATCATGTCCTCGTAGGTCAGGAAGAGGATGTTGTACTGGTCTCTTTTTGACTGCCACTCCCTGATGTGGTCAAACCAGGATGATCCTCCAACTGTATAACAGATAAAAGTATAGAATTCCATAAAATATTATAGTATGTCAAAAAGCCATAGTATAGTGTGCCATAAAAATATCATTTTCATGTTATAGTATCTTCCTTTTCTTAGAGGAAAGTGTACAAATAGGGGGTAGAGGGAGAGGGATGACAAACATTTTGATGCCATTTTTTGACATATACTGACTTTTTTCAATAAACTATACTATGACAATTTACTATGACGTTTTTTGACGTACTATACTATGACTTTTTACGACATACTATGATTTTTTTCGATGTATTTTGCTGACTTTTCTTCTTTTTTTTTTTACATTAACTGACTTTTTTTCAAAAAAAGATTTTGATATACTCTACCATGATCTTTTTTAGGAAATTGTCCGACACACTATATGACTTTTTTCATGAAATTTTTTGACCTACTATACTATGACATTTTTTTTGAAAAATATTTTTAACATACTATAACATTTTTTATAAAATTTTAAGACATCCTATTACTTCTTTTAAATTTTTTTTCGACATGCTATACTATGAATTTTTTAATGAAATTTTTTGACATACGATAGTAAGACTTTTTTTCAACATACTTAACTACGACTTTTTTTTCATTAAATTTTTCAACAAACTACTGACTTTTTTTTCAAAACAATTTTCGACATACTATACAATGATTTTTTTTTTTTAGGAAATTGTACGACACACTTTACTGACTTTTCATGAAATATTTTGAGAAACTATACTATGACTTTTTTTTTATGACATATTTTGACATACTATATTATGACATTTTTTCCAAAATGTTTCCGACATACTATAATAATATTATAGTAAAAGAGTACTCCTTGTCTTCTTAAATTATAGGAACCCTTCGAGTTTTACATGACACAAGTGGAGTCCTTATTTAAAGCAACTGGACTTTGTCTGTTTGGTGTAGAAGACATTTTCATCAATCAGTTCCAAATTGATGACGCCACAAAATTCAGGAGTACAAGATATCCAGTGACCTGGACAAATGAGAACCTTTACAGAGATGATGCTGAATTTAATATACTGGGTGATTCTTAGCATGTGAAATAATTGTTCCAGTTACTATAATATGGCGTTTCACTAGTCTCAAACCCCGTGCACATAAAAACCAGGAGTGTGCATGTGATACGAGTGCACAGAACAGACCACAAGTAGAAAACCATCCTTGTCAAAGCATTTCTATTGTAGTAGTAGTAGCATAGTAGGTCATAGAAAAGTCATGAAAAAGTCACAGCACAGTATGTCAGAAAAGTCAGCATAGTAATTCTTAAAAATGTCATAGCATATTATGTCATAAAAGTGTCATAAAAAGTCATAGTGTAGTATGCTATAAAGAAATAATAAAAAATACATAGTACAGTATGTCATAAAAGTGTCACAAACACAAACACACAATCCAGACTTTTTGAACATACGATTCAAATTTCTTTCCAATCTTTCTGTCAATTCTTCATGACCAATTGGTCGAGGTTCCTTACCGTTGCCAATCAGATACTGCTCAAAGAAGTCCTGAAAGCTCTTGGGAGTCTCCACGTCGCTACATTTACTACTGAAGTGGTAATATGAGACGACGTTGTCCTTTGGATTCCGCATCACATAGATAATCTGACATTAAAAACAAGCCCAGAGATGAGTACATACCGTTCTCTCCTCCATACGAATTCCATTCAAATAAGTCACATTTATTGATACCTTGATTTTTAGTTTAGGCACATACGTACATACCTTTGAAAACCCGTCGCTGACAGAAAAAAGCATTGTTAAGTCACAACGTTTTTAATTTGAACGTCAAATGTACAATTGTCATAATTATGACCAACTATCTCATAATGTTAGTAAGTAAAGAATTTTACTTTGAATGTTATTTTATTTTTTAAAGTGCAAGACTAACTAATTTGATGATTTTCTATTTGTAACTCAAAATTACAGCTGAAACGATTAATCAATTCATTGATACTAATACTTGGTGAATACTTGCTGGTATTACTTCTGTACTTTTACTTTAGATTTTGAATTCAGGGGCAAGTCTTAACATGAATTTACTGAGACTGCTATATTTCTTTTTATTCACATTATTTAGAGTTTCATCTGCTAGTGCTCATTTGTATTGGGGTTTTAATTGAGGAATTATGTATTAATTCATCAGAATAATATATTGAATGAACATTACTGTATATATGTTAATTGTCTTGTGAGTTATAAAAATTGAACTGAGACTATTTTATTTGTTACATTGTTAGTGACTTACTTAAAGGTCCAGTGTGTAGGATCTGGCGTTATCTAGCGGTGAGGTGAGGAGATTTCAGCCTACTGAAGCTGTGTGCCAACCGTGTTGAAGAGTTACGGTGGCGGACGCAAAAACGTGAATGTCCCTCTCTAGAGCCAGCTGGAGCAGAGTTAGTGCGTAGAGTGTGTGTGTACAAGAGAAGTGACTGGTGAAGCAAGAGAGAGAGAGAGCGGCGGCGGCGACTGTAGCGAGTAACTTTATTTTCTCCGGCCTAAGCAGGAAAAGTTAACAGTGTTTGGTTTGTCCGTTCTGGGCTACTGTAGAAACGAGGCGGTGCAACATGGCGGACTCCATAAAGAGGACCTGCTCCCTATTTAGATATACATGTAAGCGTCTCATTCTAAAGTAACGAAAACACAATGATTCTTATTTTCAGGTGATTATACACTATATTCCATTTCTGCCAATAGATCCCCCTAATTGTTACACACTGGTCCTTTAATTTCTTTATGTAACTGAATGGACAAGGGAGTCAAGCAACACAGTTACCATGGTTACATGGGTCTTAAGCCTTCTACATGTGATCAGCGGTAAAATCAGTGTGCGCTGGCTGAGCCATTGTTTTCCACTTCCACCACTGATTTTCAGATTTATCATTTAACTTTCTTAATACATCTTTTAAACTTTTAGATTAGATGAGTTTCAACTTTGTTGTCATTGCACAGAGTACGTGTACTGAGTCAACGAAATGCAGTTTAGCATCTAACCAGAAGTGGAGATACCAATGAAGTGCAAAGTAATATACAAAGTATATATGGAATAAATATATATTAAAGGTCCCATATCATGCTCCTTTTCGGGTTCATACTTGTATTTTGTGTTTCTACTAGAACATTTTTACATGCTGTAATGTTAAAAAAACAACTTTATTTTCCTCATTCTGTCTGCCTGAATATACCTGTAATCACCCTCTGTCTGAAACGCTCCGTTTTAGTGCATTTCAACGGAATTGCAACAGAATTGCGTTGCTAGGCAACAGCTTGGGTCCATGTGTACTTCCTGTCAGCTGATGTCATTCACATACACTGCAACAGGAAATAAACTGGGACACATTTAGAATGTTTACATTAAAAACTGTGTAAAGGGTCTAAATATTGTATATTCGTGACATCACGACTGGGCAGAAATCCTAACAGCTTGTTTCAAATGCAGAGTTTCTGAATACGAGCTGTGTGTATTTCCCTGTGGATTTAGTGTTTCGATACTTTCACAGTATTTATATAGGACTTAAACCTGCTTTATAATAAATATATAATAAAATCTAACTTTTTTATAATATGGGACCTTTAATACACATATTCATACTGTTTTGGACTTCCATAAAATACTGACCTTAGCCTTCTTGTCCTTCAGTCCCAGAGGCATGAGAGCCGGGGGGAGGTGAGAGGAAAAGAGCCGTGGAGAGGGAAGTAGGGGGAAATCTTCTCGAGCCATGCTGAACTCCAGCCACGGCATCTGCTCCATGTTGTTTTTATATTCATGCAGAGCGCCGGCTAACTCACAGATGGAGATGATGATCTGTTGAGTCCATATAGTACCTGTGGGTCATCATGAGACATCACACCTGATCAGTAAATGTGCTCCCAGCAATGGACAAAAAAAACTGTAAATGCAAATAATGTGATGCCCAACAGTTTGACTCCCTCACCTGACTTTGGATAAGTGACAAGGAATACGTCGCCATCTCGAATTTCAAAGCTCTGCAGAGAATCGAGGTACTCTGCAGTTGTGTAACCAACGGCAAAGTTGAAGTTTTTATACCTGCAGAGATAGTCGGTGATCTGCTCCATGTTTCTCCTGAATCACACAGAACAATGAGAGAAATGTTATTGACTATAGTAGAGCAGAAAAACCTCTCAGCTCACAGCTGCAGTGGCTGGAATGACTTTAGCTGGACTTTGATTTGTGCATGTTATTGCCAGTCGGCTTCATGATGTATGGGCGTGTATCTAAAATACTAACAGCTGGGTGCACACTGCCACCAGTAAGCTTGAAATATAACAGTGTTGATGTTTTAATGTTTAAAAAAAAACTCTGGAGTCTATTAATCTGTGAACATTGAGCATATTATATTTACAGTAACATAACCTTATATATCATGTAGAGGCAAGCTTAGTCTGTAAACCATAGGATTTTTTGTAAAACCTTGAATTATTGTCAATGATTTACAGGCGTACATAGACTGTCAATGAAAAAAAGCACATTGATGAGTTGGGATAAACTCACTTTACATGTGAATAGACTATAATGTGTTTTTGTGTGTATAAATAGGGAGAGAATATGTTTTACAACCTTTTCTAACAGCAGTTATCTGGTACCTTAGATAACCTGTTTCCATATTAAACCTGTTTTGTTTACAGATAGAAAATGGTTTTCTTTTCTTTTGTTCTAGATGAAGAGAACTGAAGTGAGGAGTCAGCTCCAGCGACTAAAGCTTCAATACAATTTAATTCCTTTTGACGTTCAATAAAGACAACTCATTGGCCAACTGTGTTTTATTAGTGTTTTCTGCTCATGTGTGAAGTCCAAACATGGGTTATAAAGCATTGTTGTGATTCATATAATAACAGTTACACATTAACAGCTACTGTAGATTTAAGTATAAAGACAGACAGTGTGAATTCATTTTGGGGATCTTACAGGATTAAGTGTGAATATCTTATGGTCGGTGTGGCTTCTCCGTTTACTCCCAGATGAACTTCAGAGACAGATCACCAAGTCT
>CAKAOI010044937.1:1280-13863 GCA_916701655.1 Sebastiscus albofasciatus | reverse complement strand
CAAAACTTTTTTTTTTTTTCACCTGACAAAACTTTTTTTTTTTTCACCTGACAAAAATGTTTTTTTTTTCACCTCATAAAACTTTTTTTTTTTAACCTGTTAAAACTTTTTTTTTCACCTCACAAAATTTTTTTTTTTTTTTTCACCTGCCAAAACTTTTTTTTCCACTTGTTTCACAGTTATTTTTTTTTAAGGAACTGGAAAAGATTATCCTGGCAAAACTTTTATTTTAGTCATAAACGCAGGAGAGAAAACAATTTAGATCAGACTTGTTTTTCCTCACTTGCCTCTCAGGGCTTCTGTAGTTCTAATGGACTTCCATTCTCATTTTATATCTGAATACCAGGTGAGGACCTGTTCCAGATTAGGGGTCAGAATGGTTTACTGCAAAACTGCATGGATCCTCTCCCAGAGGTTTCTGGGAGACAGGAAGTGGGCGACACGGCAGATCATGCCCTGGAAAGCTTCTATCCTGTCTCGCCCACCATCGACATGCAGAAAGTCCACGTGTACAAGGAGGAGGTGAACTGCTCAGGTGAGAAGACTCCCAGTCACAGCCACGGTCTGATAGTAAAACATATATAAAACAATAAATCGTACACCAGCAACTTGTTAAAAAAAATCTTCAAAATTAACAGGAATTACAATTCAGGTGTGTAAACTTTTTAATGCAGCAATAAATTGCTCAAAACCTAAACAAGAATTAAAATGCCATTACATAATGTATATAGTATATAAACATAGAACTGAATTTAATAGATCGGCCTCATTGTCACCGATACCTGATCGGCGGTGGCGGCGGTGGAGAAAGTGAAATAAACCAGGTGAAGTGAAGAGAACTACAACAATTACATTTGTCACTGTAAGAAGTTTTATTTTTTATTTTTTTAATTAGTACAGTGCACATTAATCAACATATCAGCAATACACATCAATGTAAATATGCCGGAATTAGCACAGTAGCTAAATTTCATCCGTAAGTCCTAAAGCAGGTACTTACAAAAACAATCTTCACAATCACAGAACACCTCACAGGACAGTCCCCGAGACAGCACACAGAAAAGCAGTTTTGAGCATTTAGAACTTTAAAAACAAGACAAACATCCGTGAAAGTTTAGTAACGGTCAATGTTTAAAATGTTTAAAATGTTATACTTAACTTATGATATTGCAATAACAACAAAAAGGTTTTCTTGAAGAGAGACTTGATGGGTTTCAACGTGCTCGCTGTTGTATGTGACCAGGTTGTCACTCAGGAATATTATTTACTTTATTGACATTCTAGATTAGCTTCCAGTAAGATATTATTTATATAGAGTTCATATAGTGATCTGCTGTTGTAAACATTACTGTTGCTGCTCTAGAAACATTTAGTTTTAACGTCACTAATTTCTTTAACGCATTAATTCAATCAATCTTTCAGAGGTTGTAGGACTCAGTTTTAAAGCTAAAGTGACGATATTACATCATACAAAGCTAGAAAACCTGATCAATCCATCGGTACCAACCATGTCAGACTAGCTTGTTAAATAACGCTTCAAACTTGCGCCAAATTTTGGCGAGGAAAAACTGTCACGGCCATTTTCAAAGGGGTCCCTTGACCTCTGACTTCCAGATGTGTGAATGTAAATGGGTTCTCTGGGTACTCACGAGTCTCCCCTTTACAGACATGCCCACTTTATGATCATCACATGCAGTTTGGGGCAAGTCATAGTCAAGTCAGCACACTGACACACTGACAGCTGTTGTTGCCTGTTGGGCTGCAGTTTGCCATGTTATGAGTGAGCATATTGTTTTATGCTAAATGCAGTACCTGTGAGGGTTTCTGGACAATATCTGTCATTGTTTTGTTTTGTTAATTGATTTCCAATAATAAATATATACATACATTTGCGTAAAGCAGCATATTTGTCCACTCCCATGTTGATAAGAGTATTAAATACGTAACAAATCTCCCTTTAAGGTACATTTTGAACAGATAAAAAATGTGTGATTAGTTTGCGATTCAACTATTTGAATCGATTGACAGCCCTATTTAAAAATATTATTTTTACATAATATATCAGAAAGCAATTATTCAGTAATGAAAAAGAACCGATAAGAGTATCGACACCCATCCCTAGTGTCCAGGCCTTATTTAATTAAATGACGTCTCTGTTATCCAATCAGGTTTCCGGGACGACTACCCTTATCCTCATGCCCACACACTTTACTTCCTGGAGGGAGCCGATGTCGTCTGTAAGCTCCGGCCAGAGCAGTTCAGAGCCAAGATGTTCATGTTCACCTTTGGAAACGCTCTGGTCCGTGCACACAGACTGTATGGGGTGAGGATATACACATCACCTTTAACAGGGAGTCACCGTACACAGCTGATCTGTGAAAGTAGTCGGTGGACATACTGTATTGCTGTATTAGTTGCTGATCCACAATTATCCCTCTCTCTGTCTCTCTCTTTCTACCTCTTACACTGTGTGTGTGTGTGTGTGTGTCAGACGCAGCCCCAGCATCTATTAGAGCGTCCCATAACAGTGCAGGCAGTGGGGACCAACGGGAGGATCTTCCAGTTTATGGTTTTCCAGCTCAACACAACAGATCTCCGAGGAGACGACGGCATCAAGAACCAGGTGCGTCATTTCTTTCCTACCAATAGCCAAAAAGTTGCACTCGAACACACCGCAAAGACTACAGCCGACGGCCAGTTAGCACGGACGTTCTGCTCCTGCGTGAGAGGAAATACCTCTCCACAGCAGCAGGCGGCGGTAGTCCGTATTCGTCCTTCAAAAAGGGAAACCGGAAGACCGAGGACGGCGGATATGAAAGCCGTCGTTATGATACGTACATGAAACAAAGCGGCGACCATTTTCACACCACTCTCACTCACCACTTAGCTTCATTCCAGTACTCGAAAGATCAGAATAGATGGAGATGAAAAAGGAGGAGAGCCCTCTGTGTTTTTCCTCTTAACTTTACTCGTCGGCTCGCTTTCCTCACGTCCGTTTCTCTTCTCGTGGACTTATTCGTTTAACGGTGATCAGTGATTTCTCTCATCGACGGGCTCCGCCGCAGACACAACATGCTGAATCGTGGAGTATATATGTTCAACATGAAATACTCCCTCTCATATTTAAATGAGTATTCCGTCTGGTTACACAGAGATCAGGACTTTATGAGGATATTGGGACTGTTTTTTTTTGCACCTCACTACTAGTTAATGCTTTTATTCAGGACCGTATAATCAAGACGTTCTCATCACATACCGCCGCTTTGTCACGCCCTTTTCGGCATCAAACCCACTACAGTTAGGTTTAGGAAAGAACTACATGGTTGGGCTTAAAATTACTACGTTTGTACAGTGATAATGACACTGAACGTTGCGAACACGGGGACACGAACAACAGCGGTATCCTGGAGGAAAGCCTTGTAGTTGTTGGACCAATCCACCTCCCTTCCTGCCCGCCCGGTGTGTCTCTTTTCGCTCTTTAAACTACGTCACCACACTCCCAGCGCACTTTCTCTGAGCGTTTACTGTTGCCACGGACTAGTTTACATTATAGTTAATGGAACACCCAGTGCGTTTCATACCGGCGCTAAAGGGTGCCTTATGCCGCGACAAAGCCTCGGGAATGAGGACGGGATGGAATAATATGCTGTAAAGAAAGTAATGAAACAAAATCTGTGCTGGTACAAAAATCAGTTCATCAGTTTTCCATCAATCAGAAATCACTTTCAAAGTAAAACAAGTTTGCTGGCTTTCTGAAATGCTGTCTGCTCCATGCAGGTGTGGCTGGATGAAGATGTCGAGCTCTATGATTTTGCAAAAGTCCGACCACTCATCAAGAAGAAGCAAGTGAAGGTACGATGACCATAATCATCCTGTCTGTTGGGAACTGTGACTTAGAGCATGTTCTGTCATCAAGACTGTTGGAAATCAGAACCTCTACGTGTTTGTGCCTTTATGAGAAATGAACTCAAACATTACTAGTCATTTAGTGGGTGGTGTGCAATCTGTCACCATCCTGTATGATTATAGAACAGGCAGCAGAGCGAGGAAGCTAGGCAGGCACATTATGTCACAGACCCCCATTTGGTAAGATTTCACTTCAGGGAACTGCATCAGAAAAGATTTTGGTTGTTGGATGATTAAGAGCCGAAATCTACAGTTTTCAGCTGCAGTTCAGGAGATAACCCATGATCACTCTGATGACTGTTTATCAGATTGGCCTCACTTCGATAGCCGAACCCTGGTTGAGAACCACTGTAATAGACTAGGACTTATTTTTCGACATACTATACTATGACTTTTTTATTTCGACATACTATACTATGACTTTTTTTATCATAACATTTTTCGACGTACTATATCATGACTTTTTTTTTTTTTTTCAACATACTATACTGTGACTTATTTTTGACATGCTATTCAGATTTCTTTTTCCGACATACAATACTATTACACTTTTATTTTTTCGATATACTACACTATGGCTTTTTTATTTTCCGACATACTATATTATGACTTATTCTTTTTTTTTTTTTAGACATACTATAACTTTTTTTTTAATTTATTTTCCGACATACTATACTATGAATTTTTATTTTTTTTATTTTCCGACAAACTATACTGTGACTTTTTATTTTGTTTTATTTTCCGACATACTATACTATGACTTTTTTTCCGAAATACTATTCTAAGACGTTTTTTTCTACATACTATACTATGACTTTTTAATTTTTTCGACATACTATACTGTGACTATTCTATACTACGTCTTATTCTTCGACATATTATACTATCACTTTTTTTCGACATACTACACTGTGACTTCTTTCATTCAGTGTATCTCATGTCCATGAGTACACTGAATGTGTATGTTCTAATAACTGAGACAGGAAGACAGAGAAAATGGAGGGGAAGTTGAGTGATTCTGATTGGTTGCTGTGTGTCTCCCTGCAGGTACCAGCTGGTCTGGCAGGATACAAGCCTGAAGCGTTCAGCAAGTTCCTGGCCTTGTACCTGAACGGGGCGGTGTAATACTACATACAGTACCTCCTGTGTGTATGGGCGTGGGCGTGTGCGTGTGTGTCTGGGCATGTGTGTGTGTGTGTGTGTGTGTGTGTGTGTGTCTGGGTGTGTGTGTGTGTGTCTGGGCCTGTGTGTTTGGGCCTGTGTGTGTGAGCAATGAGTCATCAGTCAAGTATGTTTGTATGTGTGTGTGTGTTTTGGATTTAAACCAATGTCTTACCAGATAATCCTCCTTTCAAACAGTCAGTGCCCCGGTTCTCAACATGTTACATTGTCTGGATAAATTCAACAGACTGAAACCACAAAACTCAATAAAAACTGATTCTGAAAATGTGCTTTACTAGTGTTCATTGATAATGAGGGCTCATATACTAAACAGTTCTTTCTTTCTTTCACACGTTTTCATCCTCAAAGCTGAGGCTATTATAACACACCATTTTTTTCAACATACTATACTATTACTTTTTTATTTTTTTTAACTAACTATACCATGACTTTTTTCGATGGGGAGGAGACGCTGGTCTCACTCCACTGTCAGGCACCGGGCATCGGTGTGAGGGTGGGGATGGAACCCTGCGCTGCCGCAGCCAGAACCGGGAACTTAGCAACCAAACCACCAATGCCACACGCACTGAGGACTGTTCTCTTGGTATATTTGACTTCGTCATTAGAAGTTAGACCTGAAAACAGATTAGGCCAGATAAGGATCAAACCCACAACCTCCCACACCCCAACCACACTGAGCTATCTGATTGAATACACTGATGTAGTGTTTCTTTCTCTATTTGACTTCTTCATCTGAACTTAGAACTCAAAACTGACTGCCCCGCATAAGGATCGAACTCACAACCTCCAGTATTCCAACCAGATCTCTACCTCACTAAGCTGCTTCACATGAAACATTGGAATTATGTTTCTTTGTTTATTTGACGTGTTAGTATAGTATATGGAAAAAAGTCATAGTGGGTCTCAAAAAGTCAAGAAAGTCATAGTGTAGTCTATCAAAAAAAGTTAAATTTATGATTATTTTTGACTGACTTTTTTTTATTAAAAAAAATGTCTGACTTTTTTTTCATAAAATATTTCGACATACTTTACTATCAATTTTTTCATGAAATTTTAACATACTATATACTATGACTTTTTTTTCATGAATTTTTTCTACATACTATATTTTGACTTTTTTATGATAACATTTTTCAATATATTATACTATGACTTTTTTCGTGAAATTTCTCGACATACTATATTTTGACTTTTTTTCATGAAATTTTTCAGCAAACTATACTATGAATTTTTTTTCATAAAATGTTTCAACATACTATACTACGACTTTTCTCATGAAATGTTTCGACATATTTTACTATGACTTTTTTTATATAGTTTTAACTCGTTATGTAAATCATGCAAACTTGTTAGAAGATAATGTTACCATCAAACTGACTCCAAGATTAAGTGGCATAATGCAGTCATTTAATTATAATACATTGTGTATTTTACCGTTGAATTCTGATTGGAAGGACACAGCAAATGTATTCTGTTAAAACATTTTTATTAAAAGTCCTACAAAAGAATGTATAAAACATCGGTGTTTTTCTTTTAATCAAAAGACAGATGTTACCTTGTGCTAGTAGTCAGTAAAAGGAGACAGTTCCATCACCACTTAATGCTACTGTTAGTGTTTCACAAAAATCACTGCATTTTCCCATAAACCCCACACTTGGTTAGATTTACAATTCAATGAACACTTGCCTTAGATTTGTAAACATAAAAAAGTATTATCTGACCATTGGTGACACTGATTACAATGTTTCATTTTTGTCAAAACACAATAATTAATATCGAATGAGCCTTTATTTTGAAATCAGGTCTGTTTACATCAGACTCTGGTTGAATATTAGAGTGAGCATTCAAGTATCTAAGGCAACATTTGTTCTTTACTCACTTTTATTGTAACCTTTAGAGTTTCTATTATAATATCTTTGTTTAAAAAAACAACAGCAACGTTAATTTTTATGTAAATATAACGTTTTGTTCACTGTGACAGTGTTAATAGTACCATATTGTAAAAAAAAAACAAACAACAACAGCTTGATCTCACTCTACACTTTGGATGTAAACTGGCCTGGAAGGTACCACTGACTGTCTACAGCGGGGTGCTGTGGAGGGCCACTGACAGGTTATCACCTTCAGTATCACAGGTGGGGCTGTCTGTGTTCGTGGCCTGACATTGGCTTGTTTGCACCTCAGAGGTGGACTGCAGTCTGTTCCTGGTCAGGTATTTGATGAAGGAGCAGAAGTTGTGGTAGAAAGTGGAGGAGAGGCCGGCGATATCTGTGGAGATGTAGGGAAGAACCTCTGGAGACGCCTGGTTATAGTAACTGATCTGAAAAAAAGATCCAAATAATAATAATAATAGAGAAGTGTGTTAAGATTATATGTAAATATACAGCAGTTTAATCAGCTAAAATATTTGTCTCACCACTGATGTGTTGTTTTTGGTCTCCAGTATGGTAAATCCAGCACACAGAACCTCTCCTCTGTTGTATTCCTCGGTGGGAGGGTGAGTGGGCAGGGACACTGAGCGTAGTGCGATGATGTACGGATCTCTGAGGAGGAAAAAAAAAAACAGGAACCGACCAGTAAATCCTGGAGGATAGAAGTGTATGACCTTTGACCTGTCATTTAGACCTTCCAGACAGTCATTCTACTGACGGCCGTGTCTAGAAGGTATCCCACAAGTTGCGAATCTCTTGCGAGATGGTTAAGCTAAGGCAGTGACCTCCAATGGTTGAGGTTAGGCATTGACCTCCAGTGGTTGAGGTTAGGCATTGACCTCCAATGGTTAGAGTTAGGCATTGACCTCCAGTGGTTGAGGTTAGGCATTGACCTCCAATCATGGAATGGTTTAAGTTAGGCATTGACCTCAAATGGTTGAAGTTAAGCATTGACCTCCAATGGTCGAGGTTAGGCATCGACCTCCAATGGTTGAGGTTAGGCATTGACCTCCAATGGCTGAGGTTAGGCATTGACCTCCAATGGTTAAAGTTAGATATTGACCTCCAATGGTTGAGGTTAGGCATTGACCTCCAATGGTTAATGTTAGGCATTGACCTCCAATCCTGGAATGGTTCAAGTTAGGCATTGACCTCCAATGGTTGAGGTTAGGCATTGACCTCCAATGGTTAAAGTTAGATATTGACCGCCAATGGTTGAGGTTAGGCATTGACCTCCAATGGTTGAGGTTAGGCATTGACCTCCAATGGTTGAGGTTAGGCATTGACCTCCAATGGTTGAGGTTAGGCATTGACCTCCAATCCTGGAATGGTTTAAGTTAGGCATTGACCTCCAATGGTTAATGTTAGGCATTGACCTCCAATCCTGGAATGGTTTAAGTTAGGCATTGACCTCCAATGATTAAGGTTAGGTATTGACCTCCAAAGAGAGTTTTTCGCAACTTGTGGGTTACCATCTCGACACCATCGTTACTGACCCGCTGCCACATGGCTTCCTATTGGAAGCCAACAAGATGAAGTCCTGGAGAATCCCTTCACACTTCTGGGCTGACGTTGGGGAACCTACTCCACCTTGACCCACTGCTGGGGTCACCACTCGATACAGGAAGTCATCATCGTCCACCTGGTGAATCAGCTCACATTCCCTGATTTAGGAGAGATACCACTGATGAGGATAGAAATATAGCTTATCTGAAATAAAGTGAAATAATATTGACTATATTGTTAAAGGAATAGTACCACATTTTGGGAAAAGATTTATTGAATTTCTTTCCTAAAAGTAAAGTATTACTGATAATATGTGTCCCAGCTCGCCCTGTTGCTCAGCTCAGCCAGCAGACAAAAGGCTCTGTGAGCGGGAACATCCACCTCCGATTCCACCCGAATACTCAACATGGACTGCTGCTCCAGGGTGTACAGACGCACCTGGGAACCAATAATCACATGAAACATCTAGCTCCTTCATGGGGATAAAAATACTCTCATACGTAAAACACAAAAACTCCCAGCAGATACAGTACCTTGTCTTTCTCAGAGCTGAGGCGCCAGTTGTTTCTAGCAGCCAACATCTTCAGAGCTGAAACATTGTTATAGCTCAGATACACCTGGAAACACACACACGCAACATACATACTGTATGCATTAGCAAACAAACACGTAATGCACACGGAGCAGAAGGTACTATGTCAATACTGGGCCTTGATGCTACTCCTCCTGTTCTGCATGGAGGATGGAACATGCTAAAATCCCATATGAATGAATAAATAAATAAATAATGAAATAAAATAATAAATAAATGACTCAATAAGTAAATAAATGTCATTAAATGTAGCAAAAATAATATTAAAAATAAATGTAACCATTGATTGATCAAACGTGACATTAATTGATATTTCTGTTTTAATTTGCTTCTTTATTTCTTTATCTTTGTATTAATTCCCTTATTCATTTACTCTTCAGTTTATTTTATTTTTAATGTATTTATTTATCTTTGCATTTATTTTTTATTTATTTTTAAATAATATAATATATAAATAAAATAAATTAATTAATAAAAAATAAATACAAAAAATTGATAGAAAATAAAAACATAAATAAATAAAAAGGGAAATTAAACAGAAGAGTAAATAAAAAAAATGAATTAATATAAAGATAAACAAATAAAGAAGCAACTTAAAATAGAAATATCAAATGTCACATTTTATCAATTAGTTAATGGCTACATTTATTTTTAATATTATTTTTGCTACATTTAATGACATATTTATTTATTGAGTCATTTATTTCTTCATTTATTTTGGATTTTGGCGGGTTCGTCCTCCATAGTTCTGACAACCGCCTCGTGAAAATCACAAAATTATCCTATTACATCCTACAAAAAGCACCACCCCAATTTGACACATTAGCTTGGTAGTAGGGCTGTACTGAATAGTTAGAAGCGTCGAAGCTTCATCCATCACAGTCAACATAATGTCTGGTTTTAGTGCTGCCAAAGTATAACGAAGAGCAGATTAGAGCAGAAGTCTGATAGTATTTCAACATACATGAAATGAACGGATACAATTGCTTAGAAAAGCGAAAAAGCAATGTTCACTTAGATAAATGATCTCCATAAATGTGCCTTCAAGCTTATTGTTAGACTGTGAATGAACTGAAATCCATCAAATGACTGGTGCCATAGTAGTGATCCAACACGAGTGACATCGTTGACCAGTTGATGTAGTGGAAGTCAATAATCAAAGCTGTGCCAAAGATCTATAAGTTCAGCCAGTAAACGTATGCGTGCTCTCTCTGTGCATCCATTCCTCTCCATGTGGAGTATATAATAATGTGTTCTTGATCACAGCACATGTCATCGTTACCAGTCCTGAGTGACTCCTCACCTGGTTCCTGGGGTCCCAGGGTACAGACAGAGGGACTTCGCCCTGCTTGCGGGAAATTATGTACTTTCTGAAACAACAAAAAGGAGAGCAGTTAGAAGCATTTTGACAATGATGCATCTGTTTATTTAAACTACTGAAACACTGTCTACCATGGGCTCAGAGTTTGATACTGAGGTATCCCTCTGGCGGTTTTGACCTCTAGTGGCCCCGTAGACCCTGTTTACAGTGAGTTAACTGAAAATATCACACGAACCGTATCACCAACACACAGAACGTGGATTTGAAAGCTAAGAAAGTACGTGCTCTTCACAGGACTAGACCGTTACCTGTCCAATCTGATCTTCTTCCTGGCTACGGCCTCTTGAAACCTCCTCCCCCCTTCCTAGAAGCGAAAGACACACAGAGAGAGAGACAGACGAAGACACAGACAGAGAGAAATTCAATCCAATTAAACACCTCAATTCAGCTACCCATCTTCTACATCCTCTTGTCCCGTTTAGGGACAGTGGTCGGAAGTTGGGGGACTCACAAGAGATATAGAAAACCAAAGAAATGATTGAAGTTTGACCTCACTCTGTAAAGTGACCTGTGGTGACCTCTAGGATAATCACAGCCTCATGAAACTTTACAGCCACAAACTAGAGACCTAGAGCATTCAGAGGATGGATGGATCAGACTAGAGACCTAGAGCATTCAGAGGATGGATGGATCAGACTAGAGACCTAGAGCATTCAGAGGATGGATGGATCAGACTAGAGACCTAGAGCATTCAGAGGATGGATGGCTTTCCTAGGTTGATCAACAATAAGGGGGTTTCTGAGCAGTTTACACAACAGTAATGCTCGCACATCCAATCGCCGACGAATGCAATTCTTACAGAAATCTCCAAATGTCAAAAGTTTTTGATCCCAAATCACAGCATGGCTTTTTCTATGGTGTTCCTCAAGGTCTTGGTGTCATAACGCGGTATTTTAGAGGGATTATTGATAATTTTTATCAATTCTCCGGTGGAACATTTTTTTTAAATGTAGCACCAAATCTGTGTAACAAATGGTTTCAACCCAAAATTGCTGCAACAACTTATGAGACATAATAGAGCATGGGGACGACCATCATATACTTCTGTCATAATGTTCTAAACCCTTATACACTTTTACTATTAATTTGAATTAATTAATTCTGATTAATGACTAGAACAATTTGACACACAGTGCTGAGCTGCATCTCAAATTAATCTCCAGGTTCCCAGCTTTCAGATGATGTACGCCACTTCTATGTGACATCTACTGTTGACCTGCTATCTCCCCCTAAACAAGACAAAAAATGGTCTATTGTGGGTCTCGGAGAGTTAATAGGTATTCTACAAAAGAACTCACTAAATGGGTTTTATAGATTACTAT
The DNA here is from genome assembly GCA_916701655.1 of Sebastiscus albofasciatus. NCBI lineage: Eukaryota > Metazoa > Chordata > Actinopteri > Perciformes > Sebastidae > Sebastiscus > Sebastiscus albofasciatus. The sequence goes on along the minus strand of CAKAOI010044937.1, from coordinate 2,043 downwards.
TTCAGTATCTTAGACAAATTAATATGATTGGAAAAAAATGAGTCTGTTTTTTTTTTTACAAATATTATATACAAATATTATTATATTATATTATATTATATTACATTATATTATTTTATATTATATTATTTTATATTATATTATATTATTATATTATATTATTTTATATTATATTATTTTATATTATTTTATATCATATTATATTATATCATATTATATTATTATATTATATTATATTATATTATATTATTTTATATTATTTTATATTATATTATATTATTTTATATTATATTATATTATATTATTTTATTTTATATTATATTATATTATATTATTTTATATTATATTATTTTATATTATTTTATATCATATTATATTATATCATATTATATTATTATATTATATTATATTATATTATATTATTTTATATTATTTTATATTATATTATATTATTTTATATTATATTATATTATATTATTTTATTTTATATTATATTATATTATATTATTTTATATTATATTATTTTATATTATTTTATATCATATTATATTATATCATATTATATTATTATATTATATTATATTATATTATATTATTTTATATTATTTTATATTATATTATATTATTTTATATTATATTATATTATATTATTTTATTTTATATTATATTATATTATATTATTTTATATTATATTATTTTATATTATTTTATATCATATTATATTATATCATATTATATTATTATATTATATTATATTATATTA
>CAKAOI010044936.1:0-23523 GCA_916701655.1 Sebastiscus albofasciatus | reverse complement strand
TGTGTGTGTGTGTGTGTGTGTGTGTGTGTGTATATATGTGTATATGTATGTGTGTATGTATATATATATATATGTGTGTGTATATATATGTATATGTATATGTATATATATGTATGTATGTTCATTGTTACAGTCATCTGTAGTATTAACATGGCTTTTGACTACCTAGTTGAGCCGACCCTTCATGCTGGCCGTGCAGACGTCTCGGCGGGCTGGACAACTGGAGCGAGCACTGGACTGGGTGATCCTGTGGCTGAAGGCCCTGGGGGATAATATCATCACTCATATTGCTGAACCGGTCTCTCTGTGGGTGAAAACAAAGACTGACGCTGCCCGCAACTCTGAGGAGGACATCCGTCTCAGGTACAGTTATTCTAATAAATGCATGTTTGTGACAACGTTTAAGTTCTCAGAGAACGTATTTCATGGAATATTAATGGAAAGGAAACTTGTCCCATCCTGGAACAGGACATTACATGATGGTTTTGGTCCTGACGTCCCAGACGAGCGAGTAATGCTTTGCCTTTTGGAGGAAGAGTTGCGCGCCTATAAGGAGGTGGCAGGAGACACGGCCCAGGAGCGTTACAACACACTCTGTGATCTGTTGGACATCTGCCACGAGGAAAGCTCCCACACCCATCTGCGTGCTGTCTACCTCTGTGAAATGGCCCAAGTTGTGTGTTTCCAGGATTTCAGTGAACAGACTGACTGGTAGGAGCTTTTATTTACATCATTTCTAATGATAAATATAAATACACTGTTGTGTGGGACCAAATACAAAAATTGTGTGCTCAGGGAGCCCAGCTGGGCTATCATGGCCAGCAGCCGTCTGTCTCAATGTTCCTGATGTTCATTTGTAACTGCACAGCACGGCAGTTGATTTTACCCATGAAGCTTTGCGGCTACTTGAAGAAGAACCAGAGACTCCAGAAAATGCTGACAGACTGAAGGATGACAAGGCCCATGCTTTACTTTGGCACTACATCTGCACTCTTGAGAAGAATCTTCAGATGGTGAGCTCTATCAAATCTGTCAGGATATCATGAACTACTGTTTTAATTAAAGTCCATGTTTAGAGTTTATTTTTCTGTCAAAAAATGAGAATGAGTGCAACTGAAATTAGTAACAGTATGGATGTTAATGTCAGGTCTGAACAGGGCCTTAGTTTAATTCTTGTTGTGATTAACTAATGAGGCTTGTGTGTTTTTGGGTCAGACCATTGACAGGGACAAAAAAATGCGAGAGTTGCGTGAGCAGACGGTGTGTGTGGCCGATCCCATAGAAACCAATGATTTTGATTATGAAGACAAGAAGAAGTCACAAGACAGCATCCAGGTCTATGAAGGCTTGCATTTCAACCTGGCTGCAGAGAACGGTAAGAAGCCTTTTTTCATATCCTTAATCATCCTACTGTAGACACCAGTATGATATGATGGTTAATACTTGTACCATAATCTGTTGTTCTGCTTCAGAACGCATCTCTGCCTTTGTGAGACATTAATAGACATTATTTTTGAATCCCTTTTAAGAGTTGTGCAAGCCTTTGGAGAGAGCACTGGATGAGTGGTCCGCTCTTCTGCAGAGTCGAGTCCTGCCTTCTGTCAGAAACCCCAAACAGACCTGTAGCTCCATCGCTGTGACTGCGGCTCTCTTTAACCTCAAAGGAAAGGTAATGAAAGCAATGTAATGAGCAAATTGTTTGATTTTTGAAGTTGCACTATAAGAAAGTCTCTGTGTGTAAGGGGTATTTTATGGTCTTCTAGTGTTCGCCTCATAAATAATTACAGCATCTGTGTATTTATCAAATCTCTTTCTCTTGTGTAGCCTCTAAAGGCTTTGGAAGCTTACCAACTTGCGATTGGACTTTCACGTCAACTTGCTGATGATCACGGGTGTGCCAGCTCCCTCTGTCAATCAGCCAGCCTCCTCCTGGATATGGGCTCCCCTGAACTGGCTTTGGTAATGCAGTTTGTATAATTATTCATAGCAAACATACTAAGTTTTATGTACTATATCTCACTTTGTTTATTGTGCTATTTTTCTAGGCCCAGCTAGAGCAAGCAGAAAAGTGTCTTACCTCTGTTCCCACTACTGATGGACCTTCTTCTCTCTCTATGCTGGCCATCCTGTTGAAAGCTCAGTACTGCTACAGCACAGGACAGGTAGGTAACATGTCTGCTAGCAGTAGTTCTTGCATTCTTATTGTTAGGTGATTCTATCAAATCACCCCTTTCCTGTTCGGCCATATGTCAGGTGGATCGTGGAGTACCTTATCTGTGTGAGGTGCTTAAAGAAGTGAACAAGCGGAGGCAGTCGAAGAGCTGGTACCTGCTGCATGCTCGGATGCTCCAGACCTGCAGCTCCTATCTGAGTTTGGACACAGCTGCACTGCCACAAGCACAGCGAAGCCACATCACACAGCACGGTTAGCTAAAGCATTTGCTACACTAATATAACCAGATGGTTTTTCTGTTTTTAATTTTGCATCGTGAGAATGTAGAGGAAAGGATTGCAGCTTTAACTGAGTACGGATCTAATCTATGAATGTGTCTCAGGTCTAAATAACGCGGACACTGCCCTGTATGAAAGTCTGAAGCTTCTCTGCAGCCTGCTGGTCACTTTAGTGGGGAAGGGCATGTACATGTCTAACGGCAGCAGCTCAGACATGCGCTTCATCAACCAAGGTACGTTTGTCCCACACATTGACTGACAATACAAGGAAAAGCTGCTAATAACCTTTACTGATGTCTCTTTTAGTGCTGTCTGCCATGTTGATTCTCTCCTTTTGATCTACGAGCAGGAGATAACCTGGTGCTGAAGTGGCAGCTACTCTCAGAGCTGTTGAAGTGCACTATAAAACTGGTGGCTGTGAGGGGCAGCTGTGGGGCCGTCAATGATGCCAGGCTCCAATGTCTAGAAGCTCTCAAACTGGCCATCAAGCTGCAGGCACTCAGCCAGTACGTACATGTGCATGATAGTGGATTAAAATGTAAATAGTGAAGCAGGGTCCAAAAGATAGCTTTGTGTGCTGATATTATTAGCTTATACGGGCCGTTCTTAAACGTGCTATTGATAACATTCAGCCACTAGATGTCGCACTCTCCTTCCCTTGTTCCATAGAGAGGCAAAGTCCCTCCCCTTCCAGTGGACCCCACGGGACCTTATGTCGGAAAAAATATGTACGGTAGTCAATGGCGAGAGACATATATTTTCTATGAATCACACATATGGTCGGGTGGAGTGAGACTTAGACAGACAGACATGTCAAGTGATGAATTGCAATATCAGCATTCTACACTAACTGGCAGCTTGATTGCTAACGACCCAAAGATACCACGTGATACCAACGTCTTTTACTATCAACATTTTTCAAATGGTTAATTTACAATCATATTTTTTTAGGAAAAGCCATACTTTTTTTTTCCAAAAGCTCTTTGGGTATTTTTTATTTGTTTCACTATTTGTCTACATAGAAATGTTATCAATAAGACCTTTTTAAATATTGTTTTCTGTAGTGTATGATGCTAAACCGGCAGGTCACAACCTGTTCCTCCTTTTATGTTTAGTGCTGCTGTTAAGCTTAATGTAGTGTTTAAGCATGTTTATTGGACCTGAAGATTTTACTGGGGCCACTTTGAAGCGGTAAAATGCAGTCGATACAGTATAGGTCTCCCGCGTATTGATTAAAAAACACTAAATGTTTTATGCTGAGTTATAGTTCATCCTATACCCCTCCTGTACAGTCCACTGCAATCCAATACCACAGCACTGTAATAAATCCCAATTATAAGAGGCTTATTATAGATCTCTTTTTTTAGAGGTGCTGATTCTTCTCTAATAGTGTGTACTTTGTGGTGGTGTTGCTGGATTGTTTTATATTTAAAGGTGTTTTTAATATTTTTGCAAGCTTAGTACATGCTGAGTAATTCTGTACTTATAATATGCTTAGAACACAGCACAATATAGATATGCAGCACAATACATAAGAGTTAATGTGGTCACATCACTCTTTTCTTTGCTCATTGTTTTAGATGTGCTGAGCTGCTGGTGATGAAAGCAGAGTTGGAGCTGATGCTAGGGGAGAGAGAGGAAAGCAGAATTGATTTGGACAAAGTCAGAAACCTCCTGGAGCTCTGTACAGGTCGGTTAAATACTCAACTCCACCAGTTCAAATAAGGCTGGACATTGGTTCAGTATTATTGTTTGACTGATTTGATCATATTGTGTTATTGCATTTTAAAAATTGTGTTGTTCATGTTAATTCCAAGTAAATGGTACTCAAACACTTAAAAGAAGTTATTATTCTGTTTTATATGTGTGAGAACTAGGGCTGTCAAAGTTAATGCAAATTTGTTTTAACGCAACAAATTTCTGTAACACATTAATCGCAATTAACTACTTTAATTGATTGACAGCCCTAGTTAGGACTATTGTCTAATGTAATGTAGTAGCATGTCACTTTCCTTGAACTACTGAAGGACTTCTTTTTTACTTCTTTTCTTCAGATTTTTCTGATCAGGTGCAGAAGGCTGAAGTGAAAATCAAACCTAGGAAAGGTCGCCCGGTGCAGAAATCTCAGTCACCCCTTCCTGTCTTGGAGGATGATCTTAAGGACATCCTGAGCACTAGGTGGATTGGCAAAGAAGCTGTAGTGAGTGATCTGACCAGCTCCCCGCCTCTCAAAACCCCACCTCGACGCTGGCTCTCCTCCCTGGCGCATGAATCTGACTGCCACTGTCCCTGCTGCGCTGAGCCCTGTCTAGGCCATGTCACTGCTCGCTGGGCAGCCACACAGGCTGATCTGGTACTCCAGCTGGATCCCAATGAAGCCAAAGTCAGTTTGAAACTTCAATCGGCAACATTAGCTCGCTGTAAGAGTGTTGCTGCTAAAGTTGGTGCAAAATTGGCTAAACTCTTACCTCCCTGTGGCCCTGCCAAAAGCTCCCCTAAGCCCTCCCTGATGCAGGACGTGGTGGGCCGTGTGTACCTTCGCATGGCCCTGTCTGGGCTGGAACCAAGGCATAACAAGGTCTGTGGTATATGGAAAGTACTGGAAGCTGGCTTGGCATTTGTTGATTCCACACCCTCTCCTGAGCTAAGACCTGTGAGAGCAGGCCTAATGGCAACCAAAGCCATTGTGTCATTGGTTACTTTGGCTGCGAAAAAGGGCTGCACCCCAGAGGAGCTCTTCTCGAATGCTTGGACTTGGAATGCACCTAAAGAGCTGAAATCAGAACAGAAAGCGGTGCTTCCCTCATCCTTGCTTAACAAGCCTAAAGAGTCCATTAAAAACCCAGATATTCCTGACAAAACAAAGGAGGTCAAGAAGGTGAAGTTTGTCAAGCCCAGGATTCAAGTGACAAGCTCCTCAACCAAAGGAAAGGGACTGGTTCCCATGACACCAGTAAGGGTAAAACCCGAGCCATCTGTTAGGGAGCTTGACTCTTTTGACTTTAACACAGTCGTACCCACTTTGGCCTGTACTCCTGCTCAGAAGGCGAAAGCCCCTTCCTCAGTGCAGAAAGCACCGAGGACTGCCTCTAAGCTACAGTTTCATGTGTATGAAGATTCGTCGCCAGTTCAAAACAAAACCCAACGTGTGCCTGCTGCCCCCAGATGCACAAGGAAGTCACGCTTCAAGGTAGGCATCTAATCAAAGTAGAGGTTTAATTGTTGCAAAATATACAGCTTTGTGTTTCTATTAGGTCTGTCAATCGATTAAAATATTTAATCGCAATCAATCGCATGATTGTCCATAGTTAATTGCGATTAATCACAAATTAATCAAACATTTTTTATCTGTTCAAATCTCTCTCCCTGTATCTTAAAGGGAGATTTGTCAAGCACTTAATACTCCTATCGACATGGGAGTGGACAAATATGCTTGCTCACTCTAGCTTTAAAACTGAGCCCGCTACACCCTCCGAAAATTGATTGCATTAATGCGCTAAAGAAATGTATGGGGTTAAAACAAATTTGCATTAACGCGTTATTGCATTAACTTTGACAGCCCTAGTTTTTGTAAAATAAAAAAAAAAACCTGTCTCTTATATTTTAATACAGATGGAGTTCAGCGATGAGAGTGACACGGAAGCCAACACCCAGCCAGAGCCTCCCAAAAAAACAGAAGTCCCTAAAAAGCGAACCACCACAAGAAGAGCTGCCCAGAACAGTAAAGCAGCCCCAGATCCACCTGCAGAGAAGGTCCCACCCAAGAGGCAGCCCAGGGGTAAGAAGACCACCGCAATGCCTCGGACGACTTCTTCTGAGGATGACGAAGCTTTGGTCTGTCAGTCTGCCTCAACAAGAAGAGGAAGACCCAGAAGGGGCCTGTCTAGGTCAGAGGCAGATTCAGTGGCGGAGCCTGACAAGATGAGGACCATCGAGGAGGAAACTACTCAAGTTCTGGACATCAGCATTGAGGAGCTGAGGGCATCTGACACTGAGGCTGAAGACAATCCTGCTTCAAGTAAAGATATTGGTGTGTATTTTGTACACATGGTTAAACTCCCCATTAATCAGGGAATATTATACTTGGCTTTTGCACAAAATGAACATGTACTATGATAAGTTTAGTTTATACCATCCGTCACACCATATTACATATTGAAACATGTCATTTAGTGTTGGTGCCCCTGAAACTCAAAATTTAAAGGGATTCTGTGAGAATCAGACAGTGCTTGTTAACAGTGACACTTGTGGCTGTTAAGTCAACGACAGTCAGCGTCCTGTTGCTCACGCTTGTGCTCGCACTACTGACACACACAAGGAAACTCGAATCTGAGAGAAATCGTATCGCAGCATGATATACTGAGTCCAACATTTTCAAAGAAGATGAACTTGCTTGCATGTATATTTAAATATCACCAATGAAAAGAATAACAAAAAAATCTCTTCCTTGACTTTGTCTAGACATCGATTTCGAGGTTTTGCGGAGGGATATGTGTGGTGATTTGGAGAGGACCGGCCTTTCTGAACTGAGGAGCAGAGGTCACCTGAGAGAAGGTCCACACACCCACTTCTCTCATCCAGACACCAGGCCAGGTGAGGCCCCAAACTGCTGCAGCTGGTCTGCATTATGACTCTGTGTCTTTATGCTGTGATGTTATCCTTTCATTGGAGTGTTACTCACAATCTGATAATGCTGTCTGTGATAACAGTGGTATTACTGAAAATATTGAGCAAGAAAATAATCTACATTAATTTCCAATGTATGTGCAAGGTTATAGTGGTTTTGAATTTTCAATTAGTTTTTATTTTATTTTACTTTTGACTTTTCCATTTCATTTTAGTTTAGTTTCAGTTTTACAGAAAGCTCTGCTTTTAGTTTTTATATATTTTGTTTTATTTTGTTTGTGTTAGGGCCAGCAGCCATAATGTCTCAGAAGTATGTAGCTACATATACATACAAAATACATGATTGGAGAACTGTGTAGAATTGCCCATAAGGTTTAATGTTTAATCTTTGCACTACTTTAGTGTCCTTCGTGAAGCAATTGTGGCATAGCACCATCTGCTGGAAGGTCAAGTCTGTTCAATTTCTGTGGTTCAATGTCACGAATTGACGGATATTCATGCTGCCTCCTTTTATATAGCTAAAAATCTAAAACTGAAATTAATTTATGTTCATTTTTATTCGTTTTTTTTTACTCAGGCAAAACTGTTTAATTTTAGATTTTCTTAAAGGGTATAGCTTTGATTTAGTTTCAGTTTATTAAAAATATTTTTCACTGCTTAGTTTCAGTTTTAGTTTACTATACTAACCCTGGTGTGAGAAGAGGGAAACATGAAAAATCTGTTTTTAAAGCAGTAAAAACATTATCTTTATTTATAGCATTGTGGCGTAGAAATGCACCATATAATGTATAATAAGGGCTATGATACCTAAACTGTTAACCGAATACAGATGTAAACACCTTTTGAAATCTTAACGGTAGCTCCTTATTGTTCTTAGCTCTTTATCCAGTTTTTATAATTTATATTTTTCTTTTCTCAGACAATCTCTCTCTGGAGGACGTTGAGTCGTTGCTCCGCTCAGCGTGGTTGGCGCTCCAGCACTTCCCGTCCCCTGCCATCTACACAGCTCTCTGTGCTCTTTTGGCCTTGACCAGGGGACAGCAGGACCCCGTAACTACAGCAATGCTGCACGCCCACTCCTTGGGCATCACAAATCGTCATCACACAATCAGGCATTTAGCCAGTTGTCTTAAGTAAGCACGTGTCTTTTATGTATAGTGTCGAAGTCATGATTTCCCGCTTAGCAACACTTTTTAATTCACGTTACTTTGATGTGTCATCATTCTAACAGGAAGCTGAGAAAGGCGTCCAATGAGCTAGCAGACAAGGTGGATGCTCTGAGTCTGGATGAGCTCAGTCTGAACGAGTCCAAGAGCTCTACCGAACAGAGGCTGTCGCAGCTGGAGAACATCTTCTCCTTCCCAACTGCTGACTCCTCAACATTCCCCAAGAGCCACTGTCAAGAGTTTCTCCAACAAATTCAACAGCTTCCCCAAGGTGAAATATTAAATACTGTCGATTGTCTTCCTGCATCATCAGGACCCGCGAGGGGAAATCAAATTCCGATGACAAGTTTATGCAGCACTTAAATGCTTCACGTTATGAATAATGACTAACGGGTAGAGACAGGACTGTAGGCTACAAACCCCCCTTTGCATTTGTAGCCTGGTACAAACGTTTGCACCAGATGACTGGTGCAAACGTCGGGCAGTGCACGGACACGAACATGAGACGTCTTGTACAGTAATGAAGGTCGTATTACTGTGGGGTCGTTCTTGGTCATACACTTTTTAATGGACTTAATGAACTGACAAGGTACACAGAGTCAGAAACGGGCACAGCAGTTTTAACAGCTTTTGATCTATGAATCAGGGACAATACCTGCACTGGCGTGCTTATACAGGGCCTTAAATACAGATCATTAAGATCACTTGCTGAACAGATTTCACGATTAGCAGATGTGATTTATTAGTAGCTTTTGAAGTCGTGCTAAAATGACATTTTACAGTGATAAAAACCTCAGGTTGGTTCGTTTGCGTTCACACTATAAACGAACTGCACCAGTGTCCGCTTGGATGTTTGGTTCGCACCAGAGGTCGATTGACAGCTTTCACACCAGCCCAAACAAACCGTACTAACCGGGAAATCGGACCTGTCTGGAGTCTGTTTTAACCGACTCAAACCGGTCAGGTGTGAAAGCACCCTTAGTGGGGCCTTACTCAGTGAGTCTGCACTTTTTTTGTCTTGTCCATAACCTGATTTAATTCAGATTACTGGATGCTTTCGTGCTTGATGAGCTAAGCAAAAGCAGAATGTGAACTGCATTGTGCTTATGTGATATTTCCCTCCTCTCTCCTGTACAGGGGTGACGGTGTGTGTGATGTCTGTGCTTGGAGTGAAACCTGGGGAGATTGGTGACAGCATCATACTGACACGTCTTGAGAAGGGATCTGCCCCCGTCACTGTTCTCATCCCAACCTCTAAACTACAGGTGAGGATGGTGAATTATGATATGAGTAGAACGGTAGCCACAATCTGAAACCGGACAGTTATATTGTAAATGCTTACGGCTGTAGCAATATGGTGACACAAGTGACTTCAAAATCTTGCTATGCTTTCACTCCCATCTTTAAACAAGTATCCTAACTGAAGGCTAAATATTTACTGTAGTTGTAACATCCCAGATTATAGCTTTGCCTCTTGCTTTGTCTCTCTGTGTTGTGCAGCACCCCATCAGTTGGCTGGTTCAGGAGATTGATGGTGTTCAGGTGGAGCAGAAGCTTATAAGCTCCGTGAATGAGAAAGCCAAGTGGTGGCAGAGCCGCGGGGCGCTCGACTCTCGAGTTGGGGTAAGTGGTGAAGAGCGAGGGGGCTGCTGGGGAGTCTCAGAGGGCTTCACGATGCCTGCTTTATTCACACAGTTTCACTTAAAGTCATACACTTCCACTCAGACATGTAGACCAAGAAAACAGGACACAGAAGCAAAATGTTTTTGTCTCAACAACCTCCTATGTTTGTTTCAGCGACTGTTGAAGGCGATGGAGGACTTGCTGGGATGCTGGAGGAGCTTTCTTCTACCCCCGTCATTGGATCCTGAGCTCTCCAAACAGGCCCAGCAACTTTGCAAGTCCTTGTCTGCAAAGGGAGTGACAGTCAGTCAGGAAATGTTGCAGGTGTGTGTTGTTGTTTTTTTTTTTTTAGATCCATGGACCTTTAGCATTAGCGTATGACCTTTCATTCTGTCTTGTCAACTACTAACACCTTTAACTTTTGTGTTTCAGGCTGTGCTGTCTGCCTCTCCTGTGCTCTCCCAAGAAGACCTGAAGAGATTTGCTCTGGGAGTTTCTCCACAGTGGGACACAGAGTGTGACCAGCTTCTCCATACTGCTGTGTCCCGACTCGCTGGCAGAGACGAGCCCCGCGGTCATGTGGTTCTCATCCTGGACAAGGTTGATTTCTTCATCCTGTACCTTTTTTTTTAACTACTGAATTTTGCTATTGTCTGATTTATACATAGAGGGGCTTTTTGGGAGAGAAAAGCCCTCCAAACGCACTGTTACAATACGTCCTTTGTGAGGTAGGATGATGCTAAAATGTAGCTGTATTGTCTTCTGTCCGGTTACCTTTGTAGTACCTTCAGAAGCTGCCGTGGGAGAGCACCTCCGTCTTAAGTTCTCACTCTGTCAGCCGAATGCCTTCTCTGCACTCACTCATTGGACTGAGCATTCAGAAAGAGGTAAGATTAATCTCCATTAAAGCTGCAGTGGATAGAAATGGAGCAAATATGTTCGTGGGCCATCTGTGGAGGCACGTGCCGCGGTGCCTCGCACAAGAATAAACAAAGCTTTACTGTTCCAATATTACCTGTGGTGCAGATGTAATTTATTCTGTGGTGGTTATGGATATTGTTTTTTAAATCTTCCCTTTTAGACTGACCCTCAGTCCGTCCTGAAGCAAGGTGTGGATTCCAGGCAGGTGTTTTATGTGGTGGACCCTGATGCCAATTTAAGTAACTCTCAAGAACAATTCAAGAAGATGTTTAGCAGGTGAGACCAAGACTCGTTACCATTTGATTTGTCTGTATGTCTTCCTGTCACTGGTCTCTTTTCTTCCCGTTTACTACGTTACCATTCTTGTTACAGTCAGCTGGATTGGGACGGTGTGTGTGGAGTTGCTCCTGACTCGGGTCAGCTAGAAGAAGCTGTTGCTACCAAAGATCTGTACATGTGAGTTTATGATCTTAAGTATCCTGATAGGGAGAGGAAATAATAGTTACAGTTAGATAACTGTGATATTTAAAAATGAAATATTGATATCATGTTAATGATACACACATGATGATAATGTGTAAATAATCCAGCGCCTCTTTGATCATTTTATATATAGTTATATTCAAAGACTCTCTCCACGTCCTTACACTCGTATTTTGAGTTTAATTAATTTGTTAAAAAAAGACGCACAATAAATAAAGTTAAAGAAGATTATTTTTCTATAAATATTGGGATAATATCTCAATCGTGAATTATTTTGGCCATGATAATTGTGTAGTGATAATCTGATATTGTGACTGACATTTTATTTACCAAACGATTAATTTCACTGTTTAATTGAGTTGGCAGATTAATCTAATGAAATGAATCGTTAGCTGAATCCCTAAAACAGATCCTTGTCTGATAGATGTCACACAGGAAAATTCTTCAAATAGATACTGTAAAGTATGCTGAAGAGGATAACATTTAACAAACACTATTACAGTGTGTGTTTTTTTAAAAAAAAAAATCAATAAATTCAGTTTTGTAAATGTATTTATACAAGGTTTGTTGTATGAGGGTTAGGGTTCTAAGCTCTTTGATTTGATGACCTGTTTTACTTAATATCCTCGTCTCCCTCTCACTGCTTTAGTTTCGTGGGTCACGGTGCAGGCGCTCGATTCATCGACGGCCAGACACTCCTGAAACGGCAGATGAGAGCAGCGTCTCTGATCTTTGGTTGCAGTAGTGCCGCTCTGGCCGTGCGCGGGGATCAGGAAGGACAAGGCATCCTTCTCAACTACCTCATAGCAGGCTGGTGAGATATTTGTCTTTACTGTCTGTTGAATATGGATCACTTAATTCTATTCTATTTATACATATCTATTTTTTTTTTTCTCCTTAGCCCCTTTTATTTGGGAAACCTGTGGGATGTAACAGATCGCGATATTGATCGCTTCACCAAAGTCTTGTTGGAGTCCTGGTTCTCCGGCGGGTCTGGAGCTTCCCTCCTGGATCATATGGGCCCAGCACGTCAGGCCACACACATGAAACACCTCATAGGAGCAGCACCGGTGGTCTACGGCTTACCAGTTCACCTGCAGTAGTAAACTCTACTAAAAACAGGATGTAAACAATCTATACAGTATCTAAATGTTGTTTCAGCACACAAGCTGGAGGACATGACTTTAATTTAAAGTTTAATTCTTTTGTTTTGGCAAGATTAAATTAATGCATTTCCTCTTATTTAAACCAATGCTTCCATTTTTAAACCAATGTTACTATATTGTGAATGATTTTAAATATCTTGCTAAATTTCTATGAAGTGTTTGAAACCACTTTTAATGTGTTGATTGAACAAGTTTTTGAATAAATGTGTTCTTGCATACAGTCGGTGTCTGCGTTGTGGAAATGACTTTGTAATCAGTCACATTTATGTGAAGAGTTGGGGAAAGCCTGAAAAATTGTATTCTCATTACAGCTAAAAGCTGTAACTATAATTCTTTATGGAGGTTAATGTTTAAAGAATTTCTCGTTGTTTTTAACCTGTACTGTAGAGCTGCAACGATTAATCGATTAGTTGTCAACTACTGAATTAATCGCAGACTATTTGGGTTAATCAGTTTGAGTAATTTTTTAAAGAAAACAAAATCCAAATTCTCTGATTCCAGCTTCTTAAATGTGAATATTTTCTGGTTTCTTTACTCCTCTATGACCGTAAACTGAATATCTTTGAGTTGCGGACAAAACAAGACATTTGAAGACGTCATCTTGGGCTTTGGGAAACACTGATTGACATTTTTCACCATTTCTGATTTTTTACAGACCAAACAACTAATGGATTAATCGTTAGTTGCAGCCCTATTGTACAGAGTTACCTCTAGAAGCATTTGATTCAGAGCTCATGAGTATCGGCTGTCATTTTGAGAGTTCATTCAAGGGTCCCAGAGGAATATCAGTTACCAATATTAATATATGGTCATTTAATGTTCAATGTTTCAGTTGAATGTACATAATGTTTTGACAAAATTAGAAAAACAAAGGTTTATATTTGGCACAACACTTTGCCAAAGTTAAAGTATAAAATCATTCTCATTTCACTTATAATTTGTTTATAATGATATAGAAATTTAATCGGAAATTGACGCTTGTCACCTGAACTTGAAAAAGCATTCTGACCTTTTGAATTTGAATTGTATTGTAATTTTGGCTCATATGAAATAATACCAATTTGCTTTTGTTCAGTGTCAATTGGACATTAAATGGGGATGACTGAATTTGAATTTTCAAGTTTAGGTAGCAGCTGAAAAATTAAAATGCAATCGAAGATGACATTTCGGGGTATTGTGAAAATGATAAACGAATAAAGTTGTTTTTTTTTCATTTTATTGATTTGGTAATAATGCAATGAAAAACAACAATATTATATATTTTTTTTACATACACATCATGTGCACATAAATGGAAAATTAAATTGTTCAAATGACTGAATATTGTGAACCCTAAACTTACGTATAATATGACGTTTATGCATGTATGTATATTTTATGAGTGGTAGATAGATAGATAGATAGATAGATAGATAGTAACTTTATTAATCCCGAGGGAAATTCAAGTTTCCAGCATCACAGTTCCATAGTACAAAACATGTTAGTAAAAAGGCAGTAAAAAAGTTAGTAGTGCAAAACTACAAAGTACAAACAAATATACCAGATATAAAAATACAAAGAGATGAAGAACACTGTTAAAACTGAATATAGTGCAGGGTAACAGCTGTGATACAGGACTATTAAAAAAGTCAATATAGTGCAGAAGAGACTGTTAAAAATGAGTATAGTGCATTATTATCTGTCCTGCAGACCGTCCTCCTTGTCCTGGCATGCATGCAGTGAGGAAATATTTGTAGTGTTTAGAACCATTAAATCAATTAAGTTAAAATATGATGCAAAACATGCATTTAGTGTCTCGTCCACAAGGGGGCGGTGCTTCAGATTAAATCCCGCCCACCTCCATGACCCGGAAGAGAGGGCACAGCCCCGCCCTACTCGGCCTCTGATTGGCTACAACCCGGAAACAGTCATATATAGTCATTTTGGCATCTCGCTTTCAACATGGCGGTGAACCTCACAGACCTCTCCCTGCCTCAACTAGAGGGACTGAAAACACAACTAGATCAGGTAATATTAAACAAAGAAGTTAAGTATATTTCAAGCGTGACTGTGTTCTTGTATATCGACCTTATGTGGGTGATTATCTGAATGAAAACGGGAAGGTATGGCAGCGAGCTAACGTTAGCACCTCTGAAGCTAACGGTGATTAAACATCCAGTCAGGCCGGTGTGTAACATGATCACATGTTCACCTTATAACATGTCTCTCCTCGTTTCACGCATTTAGACAGCAGTAAAACAATGCTTTGAAGTGTTAGTTTATTGTTATTCTGATATGGTAAATCAGTGCGTTTGAGTTGAGGACTGTATTCATGTTGGATGCAGACTGCTGAGAGGTGTGGTCGCTCTGTGTAGTGACAACGTGGGTTGTTTTGTGTAGTAAATGGTAAATAGACTTGCATTTATATAGCGCTTTTCTAGTCTTCCAACCAGCATTCACACACTGATGGCAGAGGCTGCTAAGGTGCCAACTTTGCCCATCAGGATCTAATCTAAATACTCATTCTCACACCGATGGCTATGCCTTCTGGAGCAATTTGGGTTAAATGTCTTGCTCAAGGCGACATCGACATGTGACCCGGAGCAGCCGGGGATCGAACCATCGACCTTCCGATTGGTGGACAACCTGCTCGACCTCAATCTCTGAGCCACAGCCGCCCAAGTAGTGACTCTCTAACGTGACTTTTTGTGTATTGACTCTCTAACGTGGGTTGTTTTGTGTGTTGGCTCTCTTAACGTGGGTTGTTTTGTGCATTTTAATGTTTTGCAGGAGATTGAGTTCTTGACGTCTTCAATAGGTCAACTCAAAGTTGTCCAGACGAAATATGTTGAAGCAAAAGATAGTATGAACGTCCTGAACAAAAACAATAAAGGTAAGTAAAATGTGTTTTATGCCAAATATAGCAAATATATTTGCTTTATGCAAATGTATGTTTATATTTATTACAGGAAATCAATTAACAACACAAAACAATGACAATTATTGTCCAGAATCCCTCACAGGTACTGCATTTAGCATAAAAATATGCTCAAATCATAACATGGTAAACTCAAGCCCAACAGGCAACAACAGCTGTCAGTGTGCTGACTTGACTATGACTTGACCAAAACTGCATGTGATTATCATAAAGTGGGCATGTCTGTAAAGGGGAGACTCGTGGGTACCCATAGAACCCATTTTCATTCACATGTCTTGAGGTCAGAGGTCAAGGGACCCCTTTGAAAATGGTCATGCCAGTCTTTCCTCGCCAAAATCTTGTTCAAGTTTACAGCGTTATTTAGCTTCCTTCTTGAGAAGCGAGCATATAACATGGTGTCAGTGGACTCATTAGGTTTTCTAGTTTCATATGATGCCAGTATCTTCACTTCAGCTTTAAAACTGAGCCACTACAACCTAAAAATCACAAGTGGAGTTAAAACGAATTTGCGTCAACGCATTATTAACGCGTTAAAGATAAGGTCGACGATGTCGGAAAGCTAGCATAATTCGAAAGTAGCATCGCCTCAGGAACTCCATCTAAACCCAAACCCTCTCCTCTGGGCTCCTTCCAAGGCAACGCCCCCCACACACACATGCAAGAGCACCGCCGCATCGTAACTACTTCACAGACACAGAGCGAAGAGAGGACCTCAACTCAACAACGCTACCTCATGACAAGGAACCGTGGCAGTGTTACTTTTGGCTGAGTTTTCTCTTCCATTCTCCAGTAAACTTGCGGCGCCGACGCGCTTTGAGTTCAGGCTGGTGCACGCCAAGGGTAGTGTACGAGCAGGGAGGCATCTGATTGGTTCTTTCCAAGAGGACCGTGAGGCAGTGATTGGTAGACGTTTTAACAGGATTACAGCAGCTACACATGACGGCTCTTTTCCGGTCCTTTTTCAGAGCTCATAAGTAATGATCGCTGTCGGGTCGTAAAGACCATTTCAACCAATATAACAAATAGTGTATACTGGAGAACATCGTCAACCCTGCCTTTAACTTCGACAGCCCTAATAAAAAACATATTTAGCTCAACAGTGGTTCTCTCTAATATAAAAAGTATCCTCCCCAAAGATCTCACTGTACATCAGTGTGTTGTACAAAATGATGTGCTTTGAATATGCATTATGTTTTCAAAGGTGTTATGTCGTCAGTTTGATGAAACTTGTGAAATTGTCCCCTACATATGTAAATCTGCAGCTGAAGTTGATTGTTTATTAGGCTAATTATTTTCCCTTTCTCTCCTCTCTCACACAGGAAAAGAATTGCTTGTGCCACTTACCAGCTCTGTATCCTTCATTCACAGTGGAACAACCAGCATCTCATGTTTTGCTGTTTTTGTGTGACGTGCTTTGAATGAAGTTGACATGTGAACTTGTCCTTAACATATCTTCTTCTCAGATGTACGTCCCTGGAACATTAAATGACGTGGAAAATGTCCTAGTGGATGTGGGGACAGGATACTATGTTGAAAAGGCAAATATATTTGCATTTTGAAAGTCCATAAATCATCTTAGAACTTATTAAAATAATGTAAAACATTCTTATGTACATTTTTATTTATACTCCGTATTTGTCTGTCTCCGTAGAACGTGGATGACTCAAAGGCTTTCTTCAAACGCAAAATAGACTTCCTCACAAAGCAGATAGAGAAAATTCAGCCAGCTCTTCAGGAAAAGCATGCCATGAAACAAGGTAAGCTCCATTTTTATAGATATCTCTTCTATTTCCTCATTATTATTTCACTAAATGTCATCACATCTTTCTAATTCAAAGCCAGATATTTTAATGTAGGCAACTGCCTGGGTTCCCAAGTAAAATGGCCCCAAACAGCTATAGATTTATTATGATGTTTATGAAAACTATTGATCTATGTAACTATTCTAACTCATTGTACTCTGAAATAACTTAAAAAAGGCCCCCAAAGCAGTTAAAAATTATACTGAACTGTGTACTTCTACTACTTCAGAGGAAAACTCTGTAGTACTACATCCCCCTGACAGAGAAATGTTACTGCTTACATTCCACAAAATATAACATTTAAACTACGATGGATTGTTATTAATTAAACTATCCAGCACCATGTTAGAATTGAAAGCTCCAACTTGAACAGACGTTAAGTAAATTTAAGTACATTGTGCTGATAATGCCTCTCTTTCACTCTTCACTTGTAAACATTTGAATGCAGGACTTTTACTCAGTGGTAATAATAATAGTTTTACTATTACTAGGTAATAGTTTTACTTTAGAAACATTTTTGAGTACTCCTTCTGCCACTGCCAATACCAACATTCCCAGTCAGAGAGAGGGTGAAAAGTAAAGCAAGATGGCGTTTGCCCTTGGGGCCCCAAATCGCTAAATTCACCACTGAAAAACACACAGTGAAATACGCTTAGTGGAAGTAATTTCCAAAGAGGTGTATTAGTTGGTAGTCTTGCGGTAACGTTATTTGTGTTATAATTTCAAAGTAGTGTGAAGTAGATTGGATGAGGGTTCTCGAGATATGCGAATACGAACACACAGACAGACATTCCTCGCTTTATATTTAGCTATTTAGATAATGGATAAGACGAGGCAAGTCCAAAGCATATTTTAAAAGAATTAAATACTAGTTATTTGCACAGGGGTTTGTAAATTAAATTATTAAAAAGTTATACTCACTTAATTTCCATAGACTTTCACTCAAATGTAGAAAAAATATTTACTTCAAAGTTATTAACATTACACAGATAATATTTTACAGTACAAATAACATTAATTTACTAATATATGCTACAACAAAACATGGTTAAGTCTAAGAAGTTTAATTATTTAAGACAGTCAACCATAAGCTCACATGTTACACACGTATTTACTTTGCACATTGTGTCTTTGCAGCTGTGATTGAAGTAATGAACGTGAAGATCCAGCAGCTACAACAGAGCCAGCAGGCATCACAGACGGTTGTGCCCACCAAGGCTTAAAGACAACACCTGCCTCAACTCTTCATGATTGCGGGAGGGGGAGGGAGGGGATTTTTAAGTTTGTGCATAAATAATCATTAAATAACATCTGCTGTTGTAGGACAAGCAAATGCCCTCCACTAATCTAATGAAGTCATGTTAAATACTGAATAGTGTTTTTTTCGTTTCTATCTGAAGTGCACAAACCCTGTCACCTGTAAATTATAAGTGGGCTATTGTTACCTTAAAGCAATCTTGTACTTGGTAAATTTTAAGTGAATTTAATTGGATGTCCGGTTAGTTTGCATAAATAAAGAGGTTTCATTCAAGGAACATTGTTTTGTTTTTTATCGTTATGTATTCATCTGTGTGGTCCACTACCAGACAGTGAACCTATGCCCATTCTCGTGATGTATCAGAACGCCTTAAGGGAATTTCATCAAATTTAGCACAAATGTCCACCTGGACAGGTTGGTGGTCGAAGGTCACTGTGACCTCACACAACACATTTTTAGCCTTTACTCAAGAATTTTATGCTAATTATGACAGAATTTTACACAAACGTCTAATAGGATAAAATTAAGTGCTCACGTTTTATATCCGAAAGGTCAACTCCAGGGGATCACAGCACTGACAGAACATAAATCAATTCATAAAAATGTTATACATTGTACATAGATGTGTGGTTTTGATAGCCTTTCTATTTTTAGAGTATAAGATTGAAGCCATGTATTGATAGAGTTCATTTTCAAAGATGGAAAAAAGGAAGGTTTATGATTTGGAAAATTTAGATTTATGAATATGAGATTTTTGCTGATTTGGTAGAAGGGTAAGAAAAGAAGCCAAATAACACATTTTCATAGGAGAGGGAAAATGTATATCTGAATTAATATATTGGGAAATAAAAGTGCAAATGTGTTGAGTGGGGACAAAACCAAAATAGATGATAAATCTTCTGGAACCAGTTGACAAAATGAGCAGTCAACAACAACAATGTCATTTTTAAAATATCTTTGTAGAACTAGCTTGGAGGGATACAAGTGATGAATCATTTTAAAAGTCACTTCCTTCCTTATTTAAAATGAGATATTTAGAAGGTTGGCACCATATCTTCTTTCGGTCCAGGTCTGATGTAAGGTCAGGTTAGTACAGGGGTCGGCAACCTTTACTATCAAAAGAGACATTTTAGGCAAAATAATTAAAAAAAAAATGTGAGCATTATGATGAAGGTAACACAGTTTATAGTCTAAGTATATAGTATATAAGTCTAATGCAGTGAAGGCCAAAGTGCAAATGTACTACGGAGTATTAGGGCCACATTGAGGGGAAAAAACCCTGAGATTTCCAGAATGAAGTCATAATATTACGAGAAAAAAGTTGTAATATTATGAGAATAAAGTCAGAACTTTACGAGACAAAAAGTCATATTACAAGAATAAAGTCATAACTTTATGAGAATAAAGTCAGAACTTTACGAGACAAAAAGTCATATTACGAGAATTAAGTCAGAATTTCACGGGACAAAAAATCTTAATATAACGAGAATAAAGTCAGAACTTTATGAGAAAAAAGTTGTAATATAACGAGAATAAAGTCATAACTTTACGAGAATAAAGTCATAACTTTACGAGAAAAAAGTCATAACTTCACGAGAAAAAAAGTCGTAATATTACGAGAATAAAGTTATAACTTTACGAGAAAAAAGTCGTAATATTACAAGAATAAAGAAAAATAATATGAAAAATTACTACTTTATAATATTAACTTTATTCTTATAATACTATGACTTTTTTCTTTTAAACTTATGACTTTATTTTCATATTACAACTTTTTTTCTCATAAACTTGTGACTTTATTCTCATAATATTAGGACTTTATTCTAGAAATCTCAGATTTCTTTTTTTTCCTCAATGTGGCCCTAATTCTCTGTAGTACCGTCTTACCATAGACCTACAACAATAATGATTAAAAATGAAAATGTAAACAAAAAACAGTTATTCATTTCCATTTTTAAAAATCCACAGGGGCTACTACTAGTACTTATCAATCCCAAACTTTACACCTTGTCTGTCATATCCACCCAGTTTAGTGAGCAGCCATTAATAATAACTCACTTTGTTTGCAATGTCAGCTGAAATGTAATTCAGTATCAACCAGCTGTGTGTGTTATTCCCAGGTCTCATAATAATAAGTGCATGGCCCTCTGCTCCGGTAGCCGTGGTGTCCTCTCTCCTAGGGGTCACACTCAGGCGTTGCTACGCTGCGGTGTGTTAGCATAGCTGCGGTGTTAGCATAGCATAGTTACCGGGCGGTAGAGAGCAGCAGCCTGTTGTTGGGACGTTACGGTGGCAAAAAGACAGACAGAGGACGCAGCTGCTGTCACATGCTGGATGAAGCCGAACCTGCGGGGATGAGGAACTGAGCTTTAAGTCGTCAAATGGGAAACGCTTTTTAAGAAACAGTGAAAACAGCTGTTTAGTGTTATAAATTAGAAGAAGTTGAGGTCCACGCGGACGCAACCGTTGGTGCAGGAGCACGTTCGACCGTTTGAATATCGTTACCTGGGAGACCGTAGTTAAGACGACGGAGACACTCTAGTAAATACCAACATATCTAGATTAAAGCCTTCACAAAGAATAACGAAGTTAAATTAAAACAACGACACTAAGAAGAAGAAGACGAAGACTGAAGCAGCAGCAGCATGGTGAGTGTTTGGGGCCTGGGAGAGAGAGGAGGACACGCTAGCTTAACAACCTGTTTGCGTCCTTCCAGTTTGACTCGACCTAAACTACTTTACTGCTTTTAATAGTAACTTTACACGTATTAAAGCTGGTTAATTAACAATCATTCTCTGACTTTCATCATGTACACGGATAATTAATCGTGGTTTACTTTCTTTCAACCTTGTCAAACAAATACAAGCTCGGGTTTTAGGAGTGTAAAGTAAAGGCCGGTTCTAACTGGTGTGCTAGTAAAGTTAAGCTAGTTAGCGAACAGCAGCTATTTATGGAGTCACACGTGTTTACTAGTATTATGAATAAGGGGAAACTGACACTCCGTTACAAGTTGTTCTAAATGTGTAGATTATTCCCTTTAATGTGTAAGGACTACTACACGTGATTAGTGTTAAATGTTAGCTAACTAGCTACTTAACGTAATAAAGGTCATGGCAGCACGCTGTAGAGACGTCAACTTTGCAAGGGGAACAATGATGATTTGGTTAATCAATTAACCCTCAAACGCTTTGCATCCAGCTCTTTTTAATTAAAGATATATGTTTGCATATGGTCGCATATGGTTGTGTGGGCACGTCGGCACCATGTGCTCTTTTCTTCCCGACCCCCACAGAGCAACGCTGCTTTGCCTCGCTGCAAACAGCTGAGTTTGTTGCCACATTTTGGGGCATCAGACATGTTTGACTGAAATGTTATAAAACTTCAGGTTCGTGTATTGTTTTTTTGCAACAGTGACTGAAGCACATTAAGAGGTTTTGTAATGGATGACAGGTCAAAATGCCTTGTTTCTAGTCACGTTGGAAGTAGGGATGTGTGGGTCGCGAACGAGCCGGTTCAAAGAGCCGGCTCTTTTAAGTGAACGATAAGAGCCGTTTTTTTTTAATTCAAGGCAGAATGATAGGATGATCTTCTCCGCGCCATGGGCACTTCATGCACTGACTGTGACTGGAAGTTGTGTTAATGACTTCCATGCGACCAATCAGGTGATGACAGACAATGATCATACCATCAAGTAGGGAGGGGCGGAGGTGCGCTGTGTGCTGACTACAGGTACAGAGCAGGAGAGAAAGAGAGCGAGAGGAGTGTGATGCGCGAACAGCAGACAAGATGAGTGACAGTCGGAAACGAAGCAGCGTGTAAAATTATGGTATTCTGGAATTTATAAGGTTTAGTATAATTATATTGAATAGTTTAATTGATATATCTGCACACGTACTAATTATAGGTCAAAACAGCGCTAAATTTGGCTGAACTATAAAAGGCAGAAGTGGTAAAATGAAGAGCCGTTTGGGAGCCGAAAGAGCCGGCTCTTCTTGGTGAGCTGAGCCAAATGACCTGGCTCACTAAAAAGACCCGGAATTCCCATCACTAGTTGGAACCTCAGAGGCGGACTTGCGCCATTTAAGGTAACATGTGACCGTGTGAGAGGCGGGGTGAGAGTGATAAGGAAGCCAATGAAAACCTCAAAGTGTGTGTGTGTGTGTGTGTGTGTGTGTGTGTGTGTGTGTGTGTGTGTCCTTTTCAAAGACGGAAAAACTGGTTTACGGCGATCTCTGATCAACTAGTTTTCATTCATAGGATTGGCTGTGATATATTGGAGTAAGTAAGGGAGTCAGTTCTGAATGTCGTGGGGAGCTTAAATGCTGTTATTTTGAGGTATGCTGTTGAGTAAAAATAAAATATTTATGATGATGGCATGATTGTCCATAGTTAATCGCAAAAGTAATTGCAAATTAATCACACTTTTTCTGTTCAAAATGTACTTTAAAGGAAGATTTGTATAAGTATTTACTACTCTTATCAACATGGGAGTCGGCAAATATGCTTGCTTTATGCAAATGTATTTATAGATTTATTATTGGAAATCAATTAACAAAACAATGACAAATAATGTTAGGAAACCCTCACAGGTACTGCATTTAGCATAAAAAATATGCTCAAATCATAACATGGCAAACTGTAGCCCAACAGGCAACAACAGCTGTCAGTGTGCTGACTTGACTATGACTAGCCCCAAACTGCATGTGATGATCATAAATTGGGCATGTCTGTAAAGGGGAGACTTGTGGGGACCCATAGTACCCATTTTCATTCACATATCTTGAGGTCAGAGGTCAAGGGTCCACTTTGAAAATAGTTGAAGTTTGGAGCGTTATTTTGCCTCTTTCCCGACATGGTGGTACATGGTACATGTTTCATACGTGTTGGTTTCATACGATGCGAGTATCTTGTATAGCTTTAAAACTGAGCCTTGGACAACCTCCGGAAGATCGATTTGCGTTAAAGAAATTGGAGGTGTTAAAACAAATTTACGTTAATGCGTTAACGCTTTAAATTTGATAGCTCTACCTGCAACATGTAAAAACTGCTCTCATACCTCCTTCATTACTTATTAATTGATTGCTGATCTTTTCCTGAGTTCCCTCATGGC
>CAKAOI010044935.1:0-14402 GCA_916701655.1 Sebastiscus albofasciatus | reverse complement strand
TTACAGAGTTGATGCAGAATGTAAACCCTGAGCTAACTAACAGAGCTATAAACAGCATTATTTACCTGAGAGAAACCGTCAGGAGAACCTGGAGTCTGAACCGCAGATGTTCATCATTTGTCGCCGATTTCTGATCAGATTCCTCCGGTAACGTGCGCTGGGTAAAGTTTCTGGTTTATAAACTTTAAAGTGGTTTTATAAACTTTTCTTAGCTGATCCCTCTCCTTTCAGAGCTACAGGTAACTTTCTCCCTCAGTGAGAGCTGAGTTGCTCCGTGAGGGGGGCGGGGAGGGTGACTCTGAGTTGTTGAAGACGTTTGATTGACAGAAACGCTGACCAATCAGAGCAGGGTGGGAGGAGACAGGCTGTGAATCAGTGGTTTTCAGACAGAGGCTGAGTTAGGCTCTGAGGCAGGCAGACTCAGGCTGCAGTATGAGAAGAATAAAGGGTTTTTTGAACATTGCAGCATGTAAACATGTTCTAGTGCAACATTAAAATACATCTATAAACCTGGAAATGAGCATAATATGAGACCTTTAAAATACATTTATGAACCTGGAAATGAGCATAATATGAGACCTTTAAAGCTTGAGAAAATCAGATACTCGCTTCAATATTCACATGGGAAATTCCTGAAAGCACGGGGCCCTTTTTTAGATACATTCCAGATACTGTAAGTACTGTTGTTTTATTGTTGATATACATAGATTATATACATCCTTTGTTTTGACTTGTTTATTCGTTGGCATTGGTGCCAGCTGCTAATAATGTATACTCATACCTGTCATTCCTCTTTGGTTACCGAATAGCGCTACACTTTTGCTATATACTGCAAAAACCCCAATAAAAAGATCTTGATTTAAAAAATAAATATAGTTTTAATAGGCAGTTAATACAGTTTTAATATTAATTAATTGATAAAAATGTGACATAAATCGATATTTGTTTTAATTTGTTTCTTTATTTATTTATCTTTGTATTAATTCCCTTATTTATTTACTCTTCTGTTTAATTTTCTCTTTTATTTATTTAAATATTTATTTTAAAACATTTTTTAATTAATTTATTTGTTTGCATTTATGTTTTACTTATTTTATATTTATGGTGCAGAGCACCAAGCAGTCCGGCGTGTGGCACCAGTCTGAGCTCGAGCACAGAGGGGCACGGCGCGTAAAGAAATAAATAAAAAACAAATGCAAAAATAAATCAATTCATTTTAAAATGAATTCAAATAAATAAATAAATAAACCGAAGAGTAAATAAATAAAACAGAAATATCAATTCATGTCACATTTTATCAATGAATTAATGGCTACATTTATTTTTTATATTATTTTTGCTACATTTAATGACATATTTATTTATTTATCGAGTCATTTATTTATTTTTTATTTTGGCAGGTTCCATCCTCCATATGTACAGTATGTGTGCTCATACGTGCCTGTGTATATGTTTGTTTCTACAAGAGACAATGCTCTAAGTTCATATAAACGCTGCTGTAATTGGATGGGCCATCATCCAATTAAATGTCTTTATGTGTAAATGTGTGTTTCTGTGGGGTGTGTGTGTGTGTGAGTGATTAGTTAGATACAGACTCACCATTATCGTTCTGAGGACAGTCATTGTCAACGAATCTTGGCACTCCCTGAAAAAAACAAAGGGTGGCTGGTAAGGTTAGACGTAATGGGCATAGCATAAATTTAAACAGCATTTTGGGGCGTATGTACTGATAATCATGTGTGTGTTTGTTAGCTGTCGGTGTAGACCTGATTATTTCAGTAGCTTGCTCCGGGGTCAGGTCATCGACAGCGATGTTATTGATCTTCACAAGCTGGTCGCCAGGGACGAGCCGACCATCTGCTGGACCACCTGGACAAACAAAATGTCCTTGTGTTGTCATGCCTGAGGGTGTTCAGTCGGCTGGGGTTGATGGCAGGCAGTAGCTTGTATTCTACGGATCTCCTTTCATCTCACCCTGATGCATAATTATTCACACAGCTCTCCAAATCTAACCGTCCCACTGCAGGAGACCAGCCATCTAATCACTGTACATCCAGTTTAGAGGGTATCAAACAGCTGTATATCCCTTCGCTCCACCTCATTTAGCATTCTACCGTTCCTCAACTGTATCCCAGTGTTTGACATCAACATCACCTTTCATTTATTGTACCCAAGTCAGCATCCAACACTAAATGGATGCTGTCACCACTACTGATAACGTGAGGGGCAAAACCTCCCTGTGGGATTGGCTTCAGTAGTGAACAGACGTGTCAACGTGTTTTATGTGATTGTGTTCCAACAGCTGTTTTTCATTGTTTACATCCAATCCCGTGCAAACGCGTCAGCCGGCAATCAGCTGATTGCTGACGTAACACACCGACTATGCAATATGCCCAGATGCTCGGAAATATGTCCTGGGTGATTTTAATCACTGTCAACTAAATGAGAGTTTGAGGACACAGAGGAACTCTACCATAGACCTGTGTTATGGCTCAGTGAGGGGTGCTTATAGATCGCTGCCACTGCCTTCTCTTGGATCATCTTATCAAAACTGTGTGTATCTTACGCCCCTGTACACACCCCCATTCAGGCGGCTCCCCTGGGTGAAGAAATCAGTGAAACGCTGGTCAGAGGACAGCATCTCTTCTCTTCAGGCCTGCTTTGACTGTACAGACAGGGAATGTTCTTATGATGCATGTGGTGATGATATTAATGATCTCTGTGACACTGTTTCATCGTACATCACATTCTGTGTAGACTCCACTGTCCCAACTAAAAGCATTGTTATTTATCCAAATAACAAACCTTGGATAACAAAGGAGCTTAAATCAGTTATCAACTAAAAGAAACTGACCTATTGTACTGGTAATCCCCTTAAGAAGAAGGCAGTTTCTAGAGAAGTATGAAATTAAATAAGGAAGGCCAAACAAAAGTATAAGGAAAAAATTGAAGCACAATATAGCAGTGGAGACCTTAGAGCAGCCTGGCAAGCTATCAAGAATATGGCATCCCTTAACCAATACACTGAGACCAAAAAATCCATTAGTTAATGGAGTGGATAACTCTGATTTGCCTAACGCTTTCATCGTGATAGCTCAGGAATGTGTCACAGCCTTATTTAAGAAGGTTAAGCTTAGGAGAGGTGCTGGTCCCGATGTCATCTGTTGGCGTACTCTGCATTATTGTGCCGACCAGCTCAGCGGGGTTTTCCCCAGACTCTTCCAAAGGTGCTAATCTTGGCCAGATTCCTACAATCTGGAAGGTGTTAACCATCATACCTATTCCCAAAGAACTAAGTGAGTTCAGACCTGTGGCACTTACATCACTTGTAATGAAACATTTTGAGAAGATTTTAAAGGACATTATTGTGTCCTCTATAAATGGAAAACTCGATCCCCTGCAATTTGCTTATCAGCCAGACAAAGGCGTGGAGGACGCTAAGCTTTTTATACTGGACACTGTGTATAAGCATCTAGAGAAACCGGGAGCTCATGCCAGACTTTTATTCGCAGACTTTTCCTCTGCTTTTAACAAAATGCAGCCTCACATCCTGATTGAGAGACTTGCCTCTCATTTTAATCTCCCAGACCAGCTTCTCATGCTGATTCTAAACCTTCTTACTGTGAGGGTCCAGCAGGTTTTTGTGAATGGAAATATGTCCAAGATGTTCAAATCAAACACAGGTTCCCCTGAGGGTTGTGTGTTGTCACCCCTCCTATTTATCATGCACACCGACAGCTGCAGGTCTTCTCAGGAGAACAGGCTTCTTGTTAAGGTTTCTGATGACACTGTCCGGTTATCTTTACTTCAAGACTCAGAGTCTGATCATGGTCCTGCTTACCTGAGTTTGTTAAATGGTACGATGATAATTATCTTGACCTAGTCTATCGTAGAGAATCTATATGTTGAGGAAGCTGAACTCTTTTAATGTCAGTGAGAGGACCTTAAGTAACTTTTATTCTTTTATTGAAAGTCTTTTAACCTTTTCTTTTATTTGTTGGTTCAGTGGTTTAACCATTAAAGACAGAAACAGCCTTTATAGCATTGTTAAGGTTTGCTCCAAGATTACTGGAGTCCAACAAAGTGCTCCAGTAATTGTGCTCCCTCTGGGAGAATCAGGTGGTAAAGAAGGCTAAAAATATTATCAGCCAACCTCTTCATGTTCTATCTCCTGAGTTCTCGTTGATGCCTTCAGGCTGAAAAATAAAATTTGCCAAAATGCTCTGCCAATGGTAAACAGTGTATTCTCCTGTAGGTATTGACTCTTGTTTTGAGTTGTTTGGTAGATTGGATGATTGAACTCTCTATCAGTAACAAGGAGCAAACAAGACATATTGGCTATTTTACACTTTATTCATTTAATACGGTGTCAGGAGCCTCAGTAGCGGTGGAAGATCCATACGCAGCCACAACAGCCTGGCACCTCCTCCTCATGCTGGTCACCAACCTGGTCACACGTTGCTGTGGGATGGCGTTCCATTCCTCAACCAGGATTGGTTGCAGGTCAGCCAGCGTGGTTGTGTTGGTCAGTCTAACACGTACAGCACGCCCAAGCTGATCCCACAAGTGTTCATTTGGGTTGAGGTCTGGACTCTTGGCAGGCCGTTCCATTCTCTCTACTCCCACATTGTGGAGGTAGTCAATGATGACAAGCGTTGTTTTGCCAGTGAGGGAGATGCCGCCCCACACCATGACACTGCCCCCACCAAAAGCTGTTACTCCATCGGTGCAACAATCAGCATAGCGTTCTCCTTATCGAGATTAGATAAACATGGCATGCCGATGCTTGGAGCAGACACCAAATGATCACTTTAGTAGGGCGCAGCACCCAGCAGGCCCCATGCACACAGGTTGGAGCTCAAAACAAGAGTCAATACCAACAGGAGAATACACTGTTTACCATTGGCAGAGCATTTTGGCAAATTTTTCTTGCATTTGTGGGATGAGCAGCACAGCTGATTATGTAGGGCATAATCAGCTGTGCTGCTCATCCCACAAATGCACGATCCTTACAAGTTGGACATCATTGTGAAGGTAAATAAACAGGCTTTCCAACGATGTAAAATACAATGACCATTAGCATTGTAACAACAGAGAAATAATCCACCAAACACAAGTTTCCAAACTTTGTTTTCCCAGTTTATTTAATATATTTGATTAACTTATCTGCTGTCCTTCACCAACCTCTGTCTGTCAGTTTTACTGATCTGGGCTTGACATGTAACATTTTGGATGTTGCCTGTGTGTTTGTGATGGAGTTAAGCTGTAAATGAATTGACCTTCTTGGGATCAACAAAGTTGTCTGAATCTAAATCTGAATCAGATGAGAGCAGGTTCACACTGAGCACATGTGACATGCGTGAAAGAGTCTGGAGACGCCGTGGTGAATGTTATGCTGCCTGTAACATCATCCAGCATGACCGGTTTGGTGGTGGGTCAGTGATGGTCTGGAGAGGCACATCCTTGGAGGGTCGCATAGACCTCCATGTCATAGCCAACGGTACCCTGACCGCTGTTAGGTACCAGCATGAAATCCTCAGAGCGATTATCAGATCTTACGCTGGTGCAGTGGGTCCTGCGTTCCTCCTGGTGCAGTGAAACCTGGGTTCCTCCTGGTGCAGTGGGTCCTGGGTTCCTCCTGGTGCAGTGGGTCCTGGGTTCCTCCTGGTGCAGTGGGTCCTGGGTTCCTCCTGGTGCAGTGGGTCATGGGTTCCTCCTGGTGCAGTGGGCCCTGGGTTCCTCCTGGTGCAGTGGGCCCTGGGTTCCTCCTGGTGCAGTGGGTCCTGGGTTCCTCCTGGTGCAGTGGGCCCTGGGTTCCTCCTGGTGCAGTGGGCCCTGGGTTCCTCCTGGTGCAGTGGGTCCTGGGTCTGGATTTGGGTTTCCATTGACTGTTGTTACGTCATTTTGTTGTCAACACATTCTGGACATCAGTAAAGATTTTACACTTGAATAATTCGTTCATCAAGTTCTGATGTGTGATTTAAGTGTTCCCTTAATTTTTTTCAGCAGTGTATTCTATTCGATTGACAGCTCTAATTAGAACATATGAGTTCAACAGGGTTGTGATCAGAAGTTACAGCAGATGTTTGCAAATGGAGATGATTGCATATCCTATGCTCAACAACTGCACTAAATATGTGGATGATGATGTCCCATACTGTGCATATTTAAAGGTTCTCTATACAATATCCAGAGCATTAATGCATCAAACAACTTTTTACGATGTAAAGATAGAGGAGTAATAGAGTGCCGCAGAGATGATGTATTTTTGTAGACCGACCAGGAAGTTAGCATTGCCATGGTTCCCTCAACAAGCCAACTGGACTTTCCCTTTGGATTTTGGATTATTGCAGAAAATAAGCTCTGTGACAAACAAACATTTATAATATTATTATACTTATTATTAAATATAATTATACATTTTGTTCAGCAAGATAATCTTCACAAATAAACGCCACTTTTATGATTTTTGATGCGTGAATGCAATCGCCAGAAATAAAAAGCTAACGTTAGGCTATAAACCAACTACACCACGGTCACATGAATGCATTGTTTTTAATATTGTTTTTGCTACATTTAATGTGTATACACAACAAGGGTAGGTGTAGGTGAAGGAAGACGAGTCGGCGTGATGACATTTAGTCGTCTCATTTAGCCACGCCTTTTTTAAGACATGTAACGGCTTCAAAATTCACCAGTGGGGTATTTATTGATTTGTTTTATGTCGTAGAACAAGACGTTAAAATCTCTTCAGCTTGACCACAGACCTTATTTCAGGCATCTAACTAACAACCCATCGAAAAAAAACATTGACGTCCAGGCGAGGGAACCGGAAGTGCCAACATGCTAACTCTAATTAACTCTAACTCATTTTCTTAGGACTCATTCCTGTAGCACTCTATGTTGAATCAGTTATGCTGTACAGGCTGTACAGCTCAGAATGCTGGCGAGTGGTTGACAAAAACACAAACTGCAGAAAGGTTTTGCTGGAAATTAAACGTAAATGTCCTCAGGCTGGACCAGGACTGCATTCCTAGAGAAGTTCTGAGACGGACTACACCTGGAAACAAGGGAAGCTAAAAACAAGCTGGCGGAGAACTCGGACCTCAGAACTGAAAAGGGCTTATCTAACTTGGGGCGAGGCACAACGTGCTGCACGGTATAGGACCAGATGGAAGCAGATAGTCGCAGCCTTATGTTCCACAGAGAACCAAGAGGATTAAGTAAGTAAAAGTACAAATGCTGTACCTTAAACTGTGTCTAATCCATGGATACTGTGTCAAGAAAGATAATAGTTTCTCATAAACATGACATTTATCACCCCTAGCACTGTCTCACTGGACCACTCCCTGCCATCGCCTTCCTATCACTATCATCAACAGCATCAGGTAACCCTCCAATAATGACTTCTTCAATTGTGATACGGTACAAGTATTTGATGTTAACATCCAAAATGAACATAGGCAGATGCAGGTGACACCGATAGCTCTGAAAATGCTTTTAAATGAAGGATTCATATTTCACTGTCGAGATGCTGCAGCACATGCTAGAGAGACAGAAGAGAGGAACAAATGAGCCAAGGTTTAGTGGGGCTACTGGAGACATGAGCAACAGTGTGTGTGTGTGTGTGTATGTGTGTGTGTGTGTGTGTGTGTGTGTGTGTGTGTGTGTGTGTGTGTGTGGGACAGGCAGAAGCAGATGGTGACAGAGCAGACTCTTGAGCCAGACAGGCGAAAGCGAGGTAATCTGCCCCTGGACCTCAGGGGGATTCAGATCCTCGTGGCTCTGCAGCTCAGCAGCAAACTGCACTTCAGAGTACAAATATAGGCAGAATATAATATACATATGTATTTAATGACTTAGGTAATTGTTTAATTTCTGCCAGATGGTAATTGGGAAGCTGTATTTGCAGCAGTTACAGTGGGGTTTTTTTTAGAATGGACTGGATTTCTGTAATTTATACAGACATTTTTAAATTTAGATTTCCTATCTGCTTCATAGTATATAAAGTACAGTGATGGAAACTATGTCATAGTCTTTAGCTGTAGCACATTCATGGATGTAGCATCTAGCTATACAGCATTATAACAAGCTAAATATATACTATATGCACTGTAACTGGTTCATTAACATTGTTGGAAAAATGTAAACGTATATCTTTTAGTTTCCCTTTCTTTAAATATATACATAGTTGGCTAGTAATTAATAGTAGGGCTGTCAAAGTTAACGCCATAATAATACGTTAACGCAAATTTGTTTTAACGCTAGTAATTTCTTTAACACATTAACGCGATTTGCGATTTCGGAGGTTGTAGCGGGCTCAGTTTTAAAGCTATAATGAAGATACTGCTATCATATGAAACTAGAAAATACAAGAATCCATCGGTACCAACCATGTCACACTAGCTTGTCGCGAAGGAATCCAAACTTACGCTAGGGGAGGAAAAACTGGCATGGCCATTTTCAAAGGGCCATTTGGTTCAACACAATTTCAGTAATCTTTGAATGATTCACTATGCACAACCTTAGTGATGGCAAGATACCAGAAATGTAGTAGTTGATACCAATACCAGTGAAATTCCAGGATTCTCAATACCATGGTAAAAAACTAAAGTAAAACAACAAATCCCATGTACTTCAACATCTACTCCTGTATTACTGTCTGCATAGTGGTTTCAGTTAAACAGGTCATGATTCCCTCTCTATTATCTATTTCATACTGCTGTGAAAACATCTCCTTCAAACTGGATTTATTCAGGTTTCTTGCCAAAAGATTACATTTGAACACATCATGATAAAGTTAGAATTTAGCTTCGCCCAATACTCAGCCTGAATACATTATAATGTAAATCAATGACACCTCCCATTGACGTTAGCTGTTAGCTCTGTGCAGGACTGTGCTGCCTACTTGTCCTGCCGATTTCAACGTGGATTTGTTGTTCACTTTGTAGCATCATCAGGGAAAAAATGGGGTGCAACCCCGGGAATAGTGAGTTTATTGCATCCCAAACACATATTCTATTGTTCACGGGATGACGGGATGCCTTTAGTCACGAGCCCTGACGCTACCTACGGTACTGTAGAAAAACGAGTACCATCACGCTTTCAGAATTACGGCATCGACTTGGTACCGAAGTATTGCTTCTTGTGACATCCCTACATAGCATACAGGCTGGCATCAGCTCTAAAAGGCCATTCATCCTGAGTGAGAACTGTGATGGCTGTAAGTAGATCATACTCTAGATACTGTATGTGATGAATGATTCTATTTTAGGAGAGGCACTGAGGGACTGTAAGACTGCAGCTCTCCTTTAGATGTGACAACATTTACAGCAGCTAATCCCCTCACAATAACTTATGTGGTTGTGAACAGAGGCGGCCCTTTAAAATCATGCAGCATGTAACCATTAATGTCACATTACACTTTTCTGCAATTTCTGCAATCAATACACAAGCTGAGCATCATGAATAGGGCTGTGCCATCTGGGAGTGTATCAGAAAACCATGTGTTTGTATGTTTTACATTGTGACCAGTAGGATGTGCTGTGCCATGGGATCCAGTAGAGGTGACATGTCCACCTAAGGGTGCTGACACACCCTTAAGTCCTCGTGAATTCATTTAGTTGAGGACTTGTTCACCCTGAGTAAAGCTTCCCAGGCACACCTCCAGCTGTATGTATATCCCATCTCCTTTGCTGAGACCCAGATCACACATAGTCTGCTCATCCCCTTCTTATATACCAATTGTGAGGCTGTAAATAAGAAGGGGATGAGCAGACTTTATTTCCCGAGGAAGCTCAGATCCTTCAACGTGTGCAGCAAGATGTTGGAAATCTTCTATCAGTCTGTTGTGGCCAGTGTAGTGTACGTCACCAAAGTCTGCTGGGGGAGCAGCATCTGAGACTTCATAAAGTGATTAAGAAGGCCGGCTCCATAATTGGCTGCAATCCGGATACTTTTGACGTTGTGGTGGAGAGGAGGACACTGAATAAACTGTTATCCATCATGGATAATCCTGACCACCCTCTCCACCACCTACTGGACAGACAGCAGAGCTCTGTCTCTAACAGACCGATTCAGCTTTACTGTCACAAGGACCGACACAGGAAATATCTCCTGCCCAAAGCATCAACCCTCTACAACACTTCACCTCTGTCTAACAGACAACTCTCAGCTTTATAGCTTCTTTATCAACTCCTATCTATTTTGCTCCTGTAATAAACTTGCACATGTTGAATTTGCACATTGGTTTACTACCTCATTGAATTTTTATTTTAAAACAAAAATTGTAACTACTTTGCTAATGTATATAATATGGTATTCTATGTTTATATCTTATATTTTAGTTGTAGCAGTCTGGTATATTTATAGTGTATTCTAATATATTCTTTATATTGTGTATACTATAGATATTTACCTCGAGTGTTGATATGTTTATTTACTGTCTATTTACTGTTCAGGTGCATTGCCTGGATAACCTGCTGCTGTAACACAAGAACTTACAATTTGGGATCAATAAATTACATCTATCTATCTATCTATCTATCTATCTATCTATCTATCTATCTATCTATCTATCTATCTATCTATCTATCTATCAAAACCCCATTCTTACCCTCCTCTTACAGAACAAAAGAAGTGTTTTAGGTATTTGATTGGAAGAGGCTCTTGGCGACAGAACATAGCTTAAGAGGAAGTGCTTCCTGAGAGCCTCAATAAAGGTAAAAAATCCTGCTCCTTCAAGAGCTCCTCCTTTGTTTAGCCTCCTCATTACAGTAGCTACTAAAGACACTTCACATGCACGCGTCTGTAGATGCCGTTAGGAGCACTGGAGGACACAGAGGCACATGATTTTTTTGTCAGATTACCTTATCTCAAGCACTACTGTCAGGATACAGTGCCCGTTTTATAAAAATAACCTTTTTATAATCATATTTGCTCCAACCTGCCTACTGCTGCTTTAAACTGTTTAATAAGGCTTTTTTTTGTAAAACTGCGTCCCCACTGGCGCATGAGCAACAGTTAAGGTGGAGAGTGGTACTGCAGCACGGAAGACTACGAGAGCCTTCCAAAACAAAGACCCATAAACTGATCAGAAATTCAGATGAAGTTCTGTGAGAAGTGGCTGAGGGAGAAGCTGTTCAAATCAGAAAGACACCACAGTAACTGTAGAAAGAGCTGTGAAGAGAGAGAAGAGTCACTCTCACCAGACTGCTTTTCCATTTCACGTTACTGAGACACACAGTCAAATAATACTTTAACACATGCTCTTTTGTGGATTATGTGTTTGCCAAATTACAGGAGATTCTCCTCTGACCTCTGACATCACAACAAGGCATTTTCGTCCACATAACTGCCGCTCACTGGATATGTTCTCTTTTTCAGACCATTCTCTGTAAACCCTAGAGATGGTTGTGCGTGAAAATCCCAGTAGATCATCAGTTTAATACTCAGACCAGCCCGTCTGGCACCAACAACCATGCCATGTTCAAAGTCACTTAAATCCCCTTTCATTCCCATTCTGATGCTCGGTTTGAACTTCAGCAAGTCGTCTTCACCACGTCGAGATGCCTAAATGCATTGAGTTGCTGCCATGTGATTGGCTGATTAGCTATTTGTGTTAACAAGCAATTGAACAGGTGTGCCTAATAAAGTGGCTGGTGAGTGTATATATACCAACATAAATATATACCTAGATATAGATATATATAGATATAGTAGCAGTTGTGCCAGTTGGGCAAGAGACACTGACAAAGCAGACCAAAACACTGCAGACCTTGGAAATGGAATCTGGAACGTAGAATGTTATCTCCATGGGGGAAGGAGCCTGAGCTGGTGTTGGGGAGGATGAGAGGTACCAACCAGACATAGCCGGGCTCACCTAGACATGCAGTGTCAGCGATGAAATCTAACTCCCTCATACAGAGTAGGCTCGCCGCGGTAGTCGGTGTTACTGGTGTTATGTCGCATTCACATCAAGAGCGAAGTGAATTTTCACCTCGCTTTACTCTTCATTTGCGGTACTCGCTCTAGAGATGTCTCCATAGATCACAACTACTTTTCTTTCCGCCATTTCTGCCATCAACCATGGAAGGAATAACCACTGTTGCTGCTTTGTACATGTTGTGGAGTCCCAGATATGTCAGAAAACCAAACACCGTTGTGTCTGGGTTCGTAACATCACCCAGCTGCGAGCTGTATTCACATACAGTGCCATTGCACTGACTGTATCTAGCAAGCCACGCGTCGCTACTGTGGTAAGAACCCAAAATAAACAGATTGTGCTGTGATTTCATTGCAATAAAGGGATCAAAAAAATGCTGAAATAACCACATAATGAAGTCTGGGTTCACGTTTTATCAGATCTGTCCTCAAGACGACAAGCAAATACTTTTAAAATGCTTGTTTTCTGAATGGAGTTTGGATCG
Source organism: Sebastiscus albofasciatus (assembly GCA_916701655.1). NCBI lineage: Eukaryota > Metazoa > Chordata > Actinopteri > Perciformes > Sebastidae > Sebastiscus > Sebastiscus albofasciatus. The sequence goes on along the minus strand of CAKAOI010044935.1, from coordinate 1,974 downwards.
ATCAGTGCAATGCTATGCAGCTGCTCCATCAACACTCAAGATAAAGTCATGCGGGCATAAATAGAGCAGCAATGTTGTTGTTTATACCACAGACCGTCTGTGGTTAATACACATACATTTATACAGAGTTTGGTCCTGTCTCTGTACAAATATGATGTACTATTGTAGCTCTGAGTGCCCACACACAGCTACAATATATTTTTCCTCCATTTCTGATACAACGTCAGGACGTCAGTGACAACAGGAGGAGAAACTCAACGATAGGCTTTCGCGACTCGAGTTTAAATATTTCAACTCCTGCAAATATATGAATGACACAAATTTCACCTGTTTGCATCGTGTCATTCGTGCCACCTCTTTGCATTGACTTTGTATGTAGTCACGCCGCGCGAAAAGTTTGCTTCGCGCCTAGTGTGCAATTACATGGTGTTGGGTATACACGATTACATTACTTGCCCACCACGCCCACCGTCGTTTTGCTATCTTTTTATAGAATAAAACCAATTTAGTTCATTTTCGCATACCAGCGCCATGTCATCAATAAATAGTCGGACGACGGATGTTACGAACTGAAAGGGAAAGTGTCTTCTCCGCATGGAGATCTGATAACCGTGATTCAAAGTTTTGAGATCAACTCCATAAGTGTTCCCTCAGAACAGGCACTGGGGTGAAGAGAGGGGCTCTTGTCATACCTGGGGTGACCTCCTGCACCAGGATGGGGGTCTGGGAGGACAGAGTGAGGCCATGACAGTCGAGGTCTGGGTCTCGTTGAATCTGAACGATGAAGCGGAAGGGGTAATTCCTCTGATCAGAGCCACTGCACTCTGCTGACTTCCCATCCACAGCAACCCGGTCTCTGGAGAGGAGCAGGTGGACATAAATTAAAACACAACAGACAGTAGCAAAATACAGGGTCCCTATGTGGACTTTCTATGTCCATATTTTCTCACAGGTCCCTCCCTCGGTCAAAAGACATACAGGTCAGATGAAATGGAGGATCTAACTAATGAACTTGAATAAGACAAAAACAGAGGTTTACCTGCTCAGAGAGTGAGACCTGCTGCCTAGGTCTCGGGACCGTCTCAGCCATCGTCCCACCACCTGCTCCACCCGGCTGGTTTTACGGGAAGGGGAGCGGCTCCTGTCCTTCACCTCCATTTACCTAAAAAGGGGCAAAGGTAAAAGGAGACATACATAGAGTAGAATTGGTTAAATGGCTCTACATTACAAACAAAGTGCGATGCAATGTAATGAAATATTGTGTGCATGAACCCAACCAGGAATTATAAGCAAATCACACTCAGAGCTCAGGTGCTAACGGCCTGATTAAAACTAGAATTCATGAACGGTGAAAAGCAAGCGAGGGTGTTTTCTGTCCATTTAAAGGTCACCTATTATGCAAAATGCACTTTTCCATGTCTTTTAAACATCAACATCTGTCCCCAGTGTGTCTACAGGCCACCATAGTATCATAAAAGACCATCCTCTCTCTTTTTCTCCTGCTCCATCTGTCCGAAAATGGGTCTGAAAGAATGCTGAGCAGCACTTCCTTACTTCGGTGACGTCGGTGACGAATTTGATGCCATATAAGGGTTTCCTGTTAGAACAACAGTAGAACCTCCAGCTAGGTGACCCCGCCCACAGAGTGACTCTCTCTGGTCCGCCTCGTAACTATAAGCAACGTCTGCTCCTACTTCTGTTAGTCTGCAAGAACTAGCAGAAAAGTCTTCATGTACTCCCATCATCTAAATATGGCATGTTCTTTCACAAAGGCTTTATGTAATTACACTGTTTAAACAGCTGATATTTATATATTATATATATATTTGATGTCATGCATGTAGAAGAGTACAGGTAGTAAATAGTGACTGTAAGCAACACAACACATTTCTGTTTCACAGTCAAACTTTATTTGAGTAGACAGATGACAATATTAATTATACACAGCATTTTTAATTCCACCGTCAGTTATGT
>CAKAOI010044933.1:76038-88075 GCA_916701655.1 Sebastiscus albofasciatus | reverse complement strand
ACAATGACCCGCTAGCTGTACATTATCACGCTTATTACACGGTTGCTTACTTAAAAATAAAAATCAATAATTTGACACAAAAACGGTCCGCCAGAGTCCGACATCAGAACTGTGCCCATAGCAACAGTCTTTATACATAGCAACGGTCTGTTATAAAGAATAATTACACGGCTGAGTTGAATACTGGATTCTGATTGGTCAATCAACGCGTTCTACGGTCTGTTATTTCTTAATAGTAGACCGCTGCTATGAATAACAGATCGTTGCTATTGGCGCAGTTCTGATGTCGGACTCTGGCGGACCGTTTTTGTGTAAAATTAGTAAGTAGCCGTGTAATGAGCGGGATAATGTACAGCTAGCGGGTCATTGTTGTGAAAGAAACCCCTTCAGGGCGATGAGAGACCTGTCGGGGTTTCTTTCACAACAATGACCAGCTCGCTGTACATTATCCCTTACAGACCGTAGAACGCCATGATGATGACGACCAATCAGAGTCGAGTATTCAACAAAGCCGTGTAATAATCAATATCAGAGGATTCTGATCAGGATCGAGGCCAAACTCGATCGGGACATCTCTTCTTTTTGACTGACCTGAGCTCCTCCAGGTGCTGGAGGTTCTGGAAATCCCCCTGCTGGACTCGGCTGATCGGGTTCCTGTTCAGGTCCAGGAACTTCAGGTTAGGGAGCACGCTCAGAGCGTCCCGAGGAACAGACCTGCCAAGAGAACAGCAGTCCCGTCAGCCAGCGGTTACAGCGAGAGACGGTTACAGTTCACCGAACCGGCGACTCACCTGAGCCGGTTGTCGTAGAAGGAGAGGCTCTCCAGGTAGTCGAGGCCCAGGAAGGCGGCGGCGGGGACGGAGGCCAGACCCATCCCAGCCAGCACCAGGCTGTGGAGGCGGGACAGAGGCAGGAAGTTCTTCTCCTCCAGACCTAGGATGGGGTTCTCCCCGATCATCAGGATCTCCAGGGACGGCAGGGACTCGAACCAGCGGCTGTCGATGGCCACCAGTCGGTTGGAGTTCAGGTGGAGCCTACAGGACCGAGGACACTGTTATCCCTTTACGTCAGTGGTTCCCAACCTGGGGTCCGGGCCCCCCTTAGGGGGACGCCAAAGATCACAGGGGGTGCACCAGGATTTATCTGCTCTGTTGTCAAAATTATATAATAATAAAGAAAGATGTAATCATTTCCATGTTTTTATCGAATGAAATATTCTGCTTCTGTTCATATTTGTTGCCGTTTAGCATTTCAAAAACAACTTTTATCACTTTTATAGCGAATTAATACCAAAATAAGTTGGGAGCCACTGCTTTAGGTGGTGCTCGTGGTCACTGAAGAGGTTCTAGTGGTGCTTTTTGGGGGTTCTAGTGATCATTCAATTGGTTTTATATGACCTTAAGGTAATCCTTTTGGTCACTGAGGAAGTTCTAGGGGTCCTGTAAGAGGTTGGTCATTGTGGTGGGTCTAAGATTTAGGTTGTTCTAGTATACGTTTAGGTGGTTTTAATAGCCTTTCAGGTGGTTCTAGTTGTCACTGAGGGGGTTCTAGTTGTGATTCAGGTAGCTCTGGTGCTATTTTAGGATGGTCATTAGAACCTCTAGAGTTCCTTTAGGTGGTGCATGTAGTCACTGTGAAGGGTTTAGTGGTCCTTTAGGAGGTTCTATAGATCCTTTAAATGGTTCTGATGGTACTGTAGGAGGTCCTACTGGTCATTGAGGAAGTTGTAGGGGTTCTGTATGTGGTACTTGTGGTCCTTTGCCAGGTTTAGGTGGTTTTAATGGTCTTTTCGGAGATTCTAAGGGTCCCTTAGTTGTTATTTTTGTGGTCACTGCGGTGGTTCTAGGGATCATTTAGGTGGTTCTAATGGTCTTTCTAGTTGTCACTGAGGAGGTTCTACATGTCCATTAGGTCATTTTAGTTTAGTATCATAGGAGGTCATCAGAACATCTAGAAGTCCTAGAGGTGGTCCAGAAGAAGAAGAAGAAGAGGTAGTTACCGCAGCAGGTTGGTGAGTCCAGCGAAGGCTTTGGGTCCGATGGAGGAGATGCGGTTGTGGTTCATGTAGAGCTCCTCCAGACTGGACAGGTTCCTCAGACTGAAGTCCTCCAACTCCTCAATGCGGTTCTCCTCCAGGTACAGAGTCACCAACCGGCCCAGAGAGGACAGACCCATAGAGCTCACCTGGACACAGAGAGAGAGAGAGAGACACCACACACACACACATGGCATCACTAACACAAACTGGCCTCAACAAAGACAAGAACAATTAAGATGGAGGAGACCATAGAGGAGAACGTGGAGGAGAACGTGGAGGAGAACGTGGAGGAGAACATGGAGGAGACCGTGGAGGAGAGCGTGTTACCTGTGTGAAGTGGTTCTGTGACAGGTCCAGCTCTGTCAGGTTGGCCAGACTCTGCAGTTCAGTAGTGATGGAGGAGATGTTGTTACTCTGCAGCAGCATCACCTGAAACACATCAACACAACGTGCGCTCATATAATATATAGTTTTACATTATAATAATAAATTAATGTTATATTATTATAATGAAACGTTATATTTACAACCCTCACAGGTACTGCATTTAGCACAAAAAATATGCTCAAATCATAACATGGCAAACTGCAGCCCAACAGGCAGCAACAGCTGTCAGTGTGTCAGTGTGCTGACTTGACTATGACTTGCCCCAAACTGCATGTGATTATCATAAAGTGGGCATGTCTGTAAAGGGGCGACTCGTTGGTACCCATAGAACCCATTTACATTCACATATCTGGAGGTCAGAGGTCAAGGGACCCCTTTGAAAATGGCCATGACATGATTTTCCTTGACAAATCTAATGTTTGGAGCGTTATTTAGCCTCCTAGCATGACAATGTACGAATGGGTTCTTTAGGTTTTCTAGTTTCATATATACAGTATAAGAGTGTTACCTGTGTGTCAGAGGAAACGTTGGCTGGTACTCTGTGCAGATGGAGTTCATTGCAGTCGACCGTCCTGGCCTGGTGATAGACAGACTGGGGGGTGTACCAGGGCCTCGTCTCACACACACACTGCAGAGGACACAGCACAGCGCCACCTACAGGACGGACACACACAGCACACACACAGACCTCAGGATTCACATTTATCTTCACGTGTCCGTCTGCCGTCTATAGAACTGCTCTTTACCTTCACTGGCCACGTCCACTCCAACACACACTGATGATGTCACCAGAGAGAGGAGGAAAGCGAAAAGGACTGCAAATCCCATGGTGCACCGGGGGCAGAGCGGAGAGCTGCCGTGCTGGTTAAAATTGTGGCGTCAACTTCCACCAGAAGGTCAGAGGAGGGCGGGTTTCATCTACAGCTGGATGGAAACACACAGGAAGTGATGTCATTCACTAATTACAATCTGTCAACACAGAATTTATAATGTTTTAACTATGTTTACGTTTAATCTTTATAGACCCGATGGATGAATTCAGAAATTTTCTTCAGTTCAATTTTAAATTTTCGGATCAATTTTAGATGATTCAGCAGCATTTTGTTCTGAATATAATAAAACATGTCTCCATAGCAACAGCTGCCGAGGCTCATGGGTACTATAGTATTTAGAGACTTCTGCATACTTAACTAGCAGTTAGTGCATTTCCCAAAATGTTCCATTCAAAAATAACCTTTATGTGACAGTAACACACACACACACACACACACACACACACACAGCTAGGCAGGAAACAGGGAATCCTTGCCTCTGCTGCCATGGCAACCAGCCAGGAAGTGACATAGGAGGAGAGAGGAGGGGAGGCATTTTATCAATGGCATTAGAAATTATATCTATCATATAGATATTTTTAAAACCTTTTATTCTGAATATAATAATGATAATAATAATAATATTCAAAATAAAAGGTTTTAAAAATATCTGAAAATCAGTCAGACTGAGTCGGAGCTGCTGCAGCTGCAGACCAGAGGCCGGTCAAATAATCTACCTGCTGTTCTCCCCTGAAGGAGCGTGCTCGTGTCCATCATTCGTGCATGTGATTTCAGGCAAACACAGCGAACTTCACCCAGAGAGCATCATGGGAACCTTTCAGTGTCTAACGGCAGCTAGTGAGCTATTATAGCTTTATTAATATTAATATTATTCAGCTGACTGAAGTCCCCATCGACCAACAACATGTAGTCTGTTAACAGGAAGCTAAAACACACTGATGAAATCTCTTCAAAGTTTCTATAAAACGTTGCGTTGTTGATCCAACATCTAAAACCAATCAGCTCAGGGAAGAGACAAGCATTTCCCATGATGCACTGGGGTCCTTGATCTTGTGAGGTCATCTCTAACAAGCCAAACGGGGGAATCATTAAATTCTCATTTCTGTTTCATCATCACACCAACGCTGAATGAGAAACAGAGGCCGACTACAGACTACAGAAGCTCTCTGGATGTTACATTTGGAGTTTCTACTTCCCAGATTGACCCTGAACGCAGCTCAGCGACAGCAGCTCTGACAGATTGTTCAAACATGTGAACCTCCTTCTTGTTGTTAACGACAGACTGAAGGAGGTTCATCTCTCTGCTCCGACATCTCAACACATCTCCTCCTCCTCCTCCTCCTGCTGCTGCTGAGCAGATGGAATATTGATGAGGTGATATTAATTATTTAACGAGCTGTGAGCGCCTCGTTAAGTGTCCCACTGAAGAGGCTGTGATTGGAGGAAAGATGGTTAATTAACTGTGAGCGGTCAGACACACACACACACACACACACACACACACACACATACACACACACACACACAGGTGGGAGGGGACATAAATATAGAACAAACACACACACTGCTAATGAACTCTCTGCAGTCACAATAACAACATGCTCACAGCCAGAGGTGGAAGAAGTACTCTGATCTTTTACTACAGTAAAAGTACTAATACTACGGCGTAGAAATACTCTGTTACAAGTAAAAGTCCTGCATTTAAAAATGTACATAAAAGTATAAAAGTATCAAAATATACCTTTAAGTACCAAAAGTAAAAGTCCCCATTCTATATATAGAATATAATATATTCTATAATATAGAAGGATATTTTATGAATATTTTTACTAATTAGTGTCTGATCATTTATTCATATTTTTCTGATATTTTACTAATATTTTTACAATATGTTGCTAATATGTGATTTTACGATATTTTACTCATATAATTTTAGATATTTTACAATAATTTTCTCATACTTTATGAATATTTTTCTGCAATATTACTAATATTTCTGGGATATTTTAAGTGTTCATCTCTTTAATGATGCAGCTGGTAAAGGTGGAGCTGCTTTTAATTATTTTTTGGATATTTCACGAATATTTTTCACCTATTTTACTCATTTTTTTCTGATAATGTATCAATAGTTTCCTGATATTTTACTAATATTTTTAGGATATTTTACTTATTTTAATAATACATCATCATTTATCATTTTATACTGCTGTCTCTCTACCTGTTTCTCTACCTGTCTGTCTCTACCTGTCTGTCTCTACCTGTCTGTCTCTACCTGTCTGTCTCTACCTAATTCTCTACCTGTCTGTCTCTACCTGTCTCTCTCTACCCGTGTGTCTCTACCTGTCTCTCTGTACCTGTTTCTCTACCTGTCTGTCTCTACCTGTCTGTCTCTACCTGTCTCTCTCTACCTGTCTCTCTCTACCTGTCTGTCTCTACCTGTCTGTCTCTACCTGTTTCTCTACCTGTCTGTCTCTATCTGTCTCTCTCTACCTGTCTGTCTCTACCTGTCTGTCTCTACCTGTCTCTCTATACCTGTCTGTCTCTACCTGTCTCTCTGTACCTGTCTGTCTCTACCTGTTTCTTTCTACCTTACTGTCTCTACCTGTCTGTCTCTACCCATCTCTTTCTAAATGTCTCTCTCTACCTGTCTCTCTCTACCTGTCTGTCTTTACCTGTCTGTCTCTACCTGTCTCTTTCTACCTGTCTCTCTCTACCTGTCTGTCTTTACCTGTCTCTCTCCACCTGTCTCTCTACCTGTCTCTCTCTCATTGGTCAGGATGTCTTTATGTTGTGATTCATCTTTTCATGACATTAATAATATCATTATCTCTCCCTAATAGTCCCGCCTCCTGTTTGTCCTGCGCTCTGATTGGATACTGTCCCTGCGCTCTGATTGGACGCTGCTCTTTCCTCGTCTCAGTCTCGTTTCCAGGTGACCCGACTAGTTTTCAACACCTGGCCTACTGGAAACAGACAGTCTGAAACAGGTCAAAGTGTCTTCGTGTCCCCCTGAGAGGACAGGTGAGGGTTAACTGAGAGGTGAGGAGGTGAAGAAAAGGAGGGATTACATAAAGCAGAGTGGTTGTTGCCGTGGAAACCTCCTGAATGTGAAACAAACTCCAGTGAACTGAAGAAACTCTGTGACCTACTTTCACCAAGAGTTTCACATTTATTACACAACAACGCCACCGTCTTCATCTCACTGTCTCTGAGGAGAGGAGACAAGGAGAGGAGATGAGAGAGGAGAGGAGATGAGATGAGAGAGGAGAGGAGAGGAGAGGATATGAGAGAGGAGAGAGGAGAAGAGAAGAGATGAGAGGAGAGAGGAGAGGAGATGAGATAGGAGATGAGGGAGGAGACAAGAGAGGTGAGAGGAGAGGAGATGAGGAGAGACGACAAGAGAGGAGACGAGAGGATACAAGAGGGTAGAGAGGAGGAGACACCACTAGCCACTAAAGCCCAGTAGCCCAAAATCTAAAACCATTAGCTCATAAACTAAAACCACTAACCCAAAATCTAAAACCATTAGCTCATAAACTAAAACCACTAGCCTAAAACTAAAACCACTAGCCCAGACACTAAAACCACTAGCCTAAAACTAAAACCACTAGCCCAGACACTAAAACCACTAGCCTAAAACTAAAATCACTAGCCCAAAAACTAAAACCACTAGCCCAAAATCTAAAACCACTAGCCCCCCCCAAAAAAAACACTAGCCCAAAAACTAAAACCATTAGCTCATAAACTAAAACCATTAGCTCATAAACTAAAACCACTAGCCTAAAACTAAAACCACTAGCCCAAAATCTAAAACCACTAGCCTAAAACTAAAACCACTAGCCCGAAATCTAAAACCACTAGCCTAAAACTAAAACCACTAGCCCAAAACTAAAACCACTAGCCCAAAACTAAAACCACTAGCCCAAACACTAAATCCAGAGCCAGGCTAGCTGTTTCCCTCTGCTTCCAGTCTTTATGCTAAGCTAAGCTAACCATGTCCTGACCGCAGCTCTGTACTTTAACACAAACACACGGCTCAAAATATCAAACTATTCCTTTAATACTGCTGGTGTTTACTATTTCACTATTAGGCTGTTATTAATAGCAGTAGTATAATAGTTGTTGTAGATGATATTATTAAAGTATTCAGAGGTAACCAGTTAACAGAGAGAAGAGCCTTCATTATACTGGTGATATACTGGTTTATCAACCAGTAATAAGACGTGATTTAACTGGATTTACCAGTTCAGTGAGAGTTCAATAACAGTACTGAAATATCACACAGTCAATCAAAAAACACTAAATAACCTAATACACTTTGTGCTATTTCTGTCCTATTATTATTATCCCATAATATTATAATATTACAATAAACACTGAACCCTGCTGGATGATGCGTTTAAGGACAGTCGTAAAGTAGCATATTCATAATATCCTGAGAATCAGCAGCTCACAGCGACCTCAAAGTGTTTTCAAACTGGAGGTTTTTAACACTAATACAACTACTAATAATAGTAATAATAATAACAACTGTAATCATCTTATTATTAGCAGGCTAATCATCTCTGATCATCTTCCTGCAGAGCACCGTGCGGTCCCTGGTAGCTGGAGGACAGACGCCCATCTCCTCACCTCGCTGCTCGGGTTGCCGCTCCGAGCCGCAGCGGGTCCTCAGCGGGTCCTCAGGCCGGGCAGGGTCGCACCGAGCCGGGCAGAGTCCGGTAGAGACAGACGGTGTCCCGGTGGAAGACGACCAGAGTCCGGTAGAAGCTGAAGGTCTCTGGTTTATTGAGGTTTCTGTGGATCCAGATGAGTCCCGCTGCTGATGCTTTTATGTGCCTCTCTCTCTCCTGTCCTCTATCAGGTCCGCAGCAGCTGACTCCAGATCAGCCAATCAGGTTTATAGGCCACCTGGTGATGGACCAATCAGAGAGCCCAGATGCTGCACAGAGGTGATGGAGAGGAGGGGGGGATGACGTAATGCTCCAGATTCTCCTAATGACTGTCAGTGAGTCTGCGATTCTCTCGTTAGATCTCAGTTTCTACTTCACTTCTTCTCTCATCATGTCTCTTCACATCCTCCTCACTCTGCTCACTACTGTAGTCCAGTACACTAGACAAACTATTAACACTATAAACACTATAAACTCTGCTCACACATGTAGCCCACACTATACAAACTAGACAACTGTACAAACTATTAACACTATAAACACTATAACCTCCAGTCTAGTACACTGTTAAAACTATTAAAACTATAAACACAATAAACTCCAGTCACACATGTAGTCTAGTGCACTGTACAAGCTATTAACACTATACATACTATTAAAACTATAAAACTATTAAAACTATAAACACAATAAACTCCAGTCACACATGTAGTCTAGTACACTGTAAAACTAGAAAACTGCAAAACTGGAAAAAAACTAGAAAAACTAAAACGATAAAACTGTAAAGATTGTAAAAACTATGAAACTGTTACAACTGTAAAAATGATAAAAATTGTAAGACTATAAAACTGTAAAAACGAAAAAAATATATAAAAATTGTAAAACTATAAAACTGTAAAAACTATAAAAAAAACTGTAATAACTATAAAAACTAAAACTATAAAACTGTAAAAAAAAATTAAAAACTATAAAAACTGTAAAAGCTATAAAAACTAAAACTTTAAAAACTATAAAGCTGTGAAGACTATAAAAATTGTAAAACTATAAAACATTAAAAAAAGAAAAAAAACGGTAAAAAATATAAAACTTTAAAATTGTAAAACCTATAAAACTATGAACATTATAAAAACTATAACAACTATAAAAACTGTAAAACTATATAAAAAACAAACATCAGCATACTGTATATTCTTTGGCGTGATTGAGGACGAGTTGTTAAAACTTTGGGAAAATAAAACTGAAGATATGAAAACAAACTCAGGTTCATGTCCAGGATAGGATTGTCTGTTCATCACATGATGTTTTTAAATCATTTGAACTTTAACAGAGTCCGGTTGGAGTCTGTTTGGGATCGTGAATCTGGACTTCAGGTCTGTCGAGGAGTCGAATCTGTCAACACCATTAAATACTAAAGAGGAACCAGACGAGAAAACTTTGACTAGAAATCAGCCGACAGTTTGGATTTCAGTTACTTTAACCTGAATTAAATTAAATTAAAGTCTAAATTAAAACATGTTACTCTTATACGTCGAAGGTAAAACCTGCAAAATCACAGACTGTTGTTGACATCATTGTAAACAGAGAGACAGTGTGTGTATGTATGTGTGTGTGTGTGTGTGTGTGTGTAATGTGAGACAGCTGCTGACAACATCTGTGATGTCACAGTGATCCAGTAAATCTTCAGTTTGAGTCAGCGTTACTGTACGAGTGATGAAGACGAGGATGACATCACTGAGGAGAGCAGCAGGCAGGAGTGATGAAGATGATGAAGATGTTATTGCTGCAGCTGCTCCAGGTGGAGCCACTTTAACCACTTTATATACAGTTAGCTGGTTTAGTCCAGTGGGTCCCAACCTAGGGGTCGGGCCCCTCCAGAGGGTCACCAGATAAATCTGAGGGGTCGTCAGATGATTAATGGGAGAGAAGAAGAAGTTCTGATACACTCTGGTGAGCTGTTTTAATATTTAATAGCTAAGCAGGAGATTCATTAGAGATATCTGCAGCGTCATTTTGCCTCGTCAAAACTCCAATTCAAGATATCCATAATCCTATTTTGACGAGATAATGATGGATAAGAGACAATGATAAATACAGACTACCGCCGCCTGCTGGAGTGGAGAGTTATTTCATCTCACACAGACGTACATCGTATGTGGTAATTGGCCGTCGGCTGTCGTCTTTGTGGTGTGTTCGAGTGCAACGTTTTGGCCGAGACAAAGGCGACGTGAGGCGACGCAACTGGTGGCCTCCATCGCCGCTAGTTCTTTGATGTCGGCTCGGTGTGTCTGGATCTTAACATCAACGAGCGACTCCCACAATGCAACGCGGTTTTTCCTGCCAACCTGTTTTATCTGTAAATGTATGTCAGCCTGTTCTCTGAGCCGGTGTGAGTGCGGCTTTAGTCCCAGATGATAAAACACACACACACACGTACTTCCTCTCTCTCTCTGTCTGTGTGTGTAACCTGGTTTCTGTCTGTTTCTGGTTTTTATTCAATCACAAAGTTTGTTTATTAAATATTTGACAGGTGGCGCTGCAGTAGGTCTGGATAATTACAAGAATAATTGTCTTATAATAAAATGTCATATTAATGAGCATATATATTTATTTATAGTAGAAAACCTCTGCTTTCAATGGGAGGGAAATATTATTTTATTATTTTAGATTTGGTTTATTGACTACCAGAGGTTACCTGAAACTCTCTCACTGCTGCTCACACACACACACACACACACACACACACACACACACACAGTAAACTCCCGCTGAGTGAAAACAATCCTGCTGCCTCTGAAATCCAGCTTAGTTTGGATTAACACTGAAGTAAACATTAATTCCCATCAGGAGTGTTTATGTGTGTGTGTGTGTGTGTGTGTGTGTGTGTGTGTGTGTGTGTGGAGTGACATCACTGTGACATCACAGACATAATAAAAACAACTTTGCATTGTGGGATCATTTCAGCTCAGATGTCTCTCTCTCTGCTCTCCCCAGGGCCCTTGAACTACACACCAGCTGTTGACATCATTAAACCAAAGAGTATAGAAGCGAAGAGATGAATCTCCGGTGTGTTTTTGACAACAGCCGCCATTTTGGACTGAAAACGTTTATTATATTTATAATATTTTATTGTTCAACACAGGTCATTTTGGTCGACTTTAACCAGAAGACTGGTGTTTGGATTGTTATGTTAGTGACATGTTTTCCGTTCTTATGTCGCGTTGTTTACGTACCTATTTTACACACTCATTTTATATGGAGGACGGAACCTGCCAAAATAAATGAATAAATAAAAAAAGGTTAAATAAATAGATGTCATTAAATGTAGCAAAAATAGAATTAAAAAGGAATGTAGCCATTAATTAATTGATGAAATGTGACATAAATTGATATTTCTATCTTAATTTGCTTCTTCATTTATTTATCTCTGTATTAATTCCCCTATTAATTTACTCCTGTCTAATTTTCTCTTTTATTTATTTATGTATTTATTGTTTGTTGTTTTTTATATTTATTTAATTTTGCATTTATTTTATTATTAATAATTAATTAATTAATTTAGTTAGTTTTTTTTTTTTATTTATTTAGTTTTGCATTTATTTTTATGCACCCTGACCCAATGATGACACACATTGAGTGACAGCCCCCTAATTTACATAATGAGGCAGAAATACATAAAGAAATGTATACAGAAATAAATAAGTTTGAGGACATAAATAAGGGGTGACATGCAAAGGGAAAATCATGCAGAAATAAATAAATGCAAATACATAAATAAATACACACATTTAAAAATAAATATAAAATTAATTAATAAAAAAAGAAATGCAAAAAAATATAAAGAAATACATTTACGCATCCCCTGCTTTATGGTCTATTTGACTCTAAATGGGACCATAATTTACTAAATTGACATCATGCTGTATTGAAGAAGACTTGAAACTAGCGATTGAGACCTTAAACTCATGTTTACAATGTTTACTATAGTAATAAATCAAGTGAGAAGTAGGCTCATCTTCTCATAGACTTCTATACAACCAGACTTCTATACAACCAGAGGAGTCGCCCCCTGCTGGCTGTTAGAAAGAATGCAGGTTTAAGGCACTTCA